>JAQZBX010007992.1:0-49128 GCA_029593785.1 Cabassous unicinctus | reverse complement strand
AAGTAGCATCAGAGACATGGTATCTTATCTTAAGAGCCTGGGATGGACAAACAATTGGGATATGCTACAAAGTCCTGGCTGTCTATCAAATTTTTAAATGCTGTTTAATTAAGGAAAAGAAAAAAAAAACTGTACCCTTTACTGTAATTGATAAAATACAATGTTTTCTATTATTAATAGAGTTAGTAATATTTGGTGGATACTGGAGACCCTCATTTAGCTCAGATATTAAAACCACTATATGTGTTAATCACAAAAGGTTGTGCATGGAAATAAGAGGACCTCCAACCGGCTGCTTTTGAAGAAACAAAGAGGACAATGGCATAAGTTTAAGCATTAAGTAGGGTGGTAGATCTTAATTTACCCTGTGAATTGGACGTGGCCAGTATCTACATTGGCTTCAGATGGGGTTTGTGGCAGAGGCAACATTCTAAACAAACACCCCTTGAGTTTTAGTGTAAGGGGTGTTAGAGAAGTGGGCAGGGACATGGCAGACAGCTATCTGTCACCACTGGCAGGCATTCTACATGTCCTTCCACAGATCTTTCCTTGACAGAGGGTAGCCTGTTATACTCCATTGTTCTTGTTTTGTTTTTAGTATCTGCAATCCACCCCTGGATAGGGATGGCAGTCCTCAGGGTAATGGGACACTTTGGGTTAAGCATTTTACTCACAACAGGGAGTGGTATGTTGCACATAGTTGCTTTTCTAAGGGGCTATAATGTAATTTGGCCCCTTCCCACATTTGTGTTACAGGACTGTTGAGGCAGATGCCCTCATGAAGATCTAGAGCCATACCATTGAGATCCGTGAAAGCAGCAGAGTGGTTCTACAGGAAAATGGACATCGTGGCTACTGAACCTTGTGGAAACACATCCAGCTGCCTGTCACTTGCCAATACCTTGTGGACATCTTCCATGAGTGTCCTTCATGCTCAGTCCAATGACTATGGTATCAATCCCCTTCTGTTCTCAGAAGTGACAAGGTATGCTTTCAGTGCTGAAGACACTGCAATGGAATTCTGTAATGGGATCCTTACAACAATGGACTAAGTTTGAAGTCAGTGCTGTGTGCTGTGGCTGGAGCTCCAGTTAAGATGCTAACTGCAGGACCAATTCAGGCATTGAGGTTATGAGTTAAGGTACCAGCTGCCCCACAGCCCAAAAGGAGAAGTAATAATAATTTGTTGTTGCTTATGTCTCAACTCTACAAAATGGGAGAAAATGAGGTCAGTTTGTTCATGGTACTGGTCTATGCAGCCTTACTGCTTAAGAATCTTAAGTCCATGGAAAATAAAAGTCATCCAAAACTGTTAAAATATCACCCAAACCCTGTAGCATATGGCATCTCAGATAACAGATATTGGAACTTTAGCCTATGATCCTATTAGTAATCGGTTTTCCTCTTTAAGCTAGACCTGGATGAAGGCACTAATAAATATTGCTAATGCATAGTTCTGTATTATATTAAGTTTTGCTTGATTACTTGGTGTTACTCATTCTGCTTACAATCTATTACTAATATTACTGGTGTTAGGGTAAGATTTATCCAAAATAGATATGAAGAATAATTCAAGTTGTAAGCACCTGTTTCACTCTTTCCTATGTCTTATATGGTGGCTTCCAAGAACCTGAGAATGCCTGTTGTGAGTATTGTACCTTACAAGTCAAGGTTGTTTTTCTTTTCTTCTTTCCTTAAAGGCACTAAGAAAACGTGTCTGTTGTTTTACTTTTGTGTATATAAATTCCTTATTCTTGGGACTGAATAATGTGCTATAAGAAAATTATTATTCATAATTGTGAATTCATAAGCTTTCAAATCAATAGTCTCTGCTGTTTTAGACTAGAATTGTGAATGAATACTTGTCCTTTGTTCTTTGGAATGTTATAATGCTGCTGTGCTTGCAACCCCATCATCCATTACCCAACAAAATTAATGTTTAGAAGGAGCAAGTCACCAGATGTGATATTTACTCATCCTGTTTTAGTTCCCTGTAAAACTAAAAGCTAGAAACCCTTATATTCCTGTTAAGTGTACCATAAATAGGATAGAAAAAAAGCCCGTTGAGACACCATATGTCTCTTGTGGAGGAATGGCTACCCCCACCAGATGGATTCAGTGACTTTTGATGAGGTTATTCCTCACCAGTTGCAAGACTGATTGGAGTTCTGGGGTTCAGAATCCCTTAAAAGGGATGATCCCCAGCTGCCAGTGAGAGACTCACCCAGGAGGGGATGCCCTCTCTAGGACTGTTTTTCCAGTTGGGAATCTGATTGGCTGCAAAGTGGCTCCCAGCCATGTGAGAGTTCAGATGTTGTATTTTCCCTGATTTGGTGAGTGATTGTACATACTTTCACTCTTTCCTATGTCTTTAATTAATTACTATTCTTTTTTGTAATTGCTCAGTTTTTATAATCAATTAATATAAACTAAATCTCATTAGATTGAATAAAACTGTCTCTGCATAGCACGTAGAGTTTCTGCATCTTCCTTAGCAAAACACCATGTTTCACTCTTTTCTGTTCATTACTCCTTAAAGGAAAATGACAACTAAGTGCACTGCTTGAGCAACTGCCACCAGGGGAGATTTCCTTTCACGACTGTCCTTCAGGAACATACAAGAAAGGGGTTGTAGAGATTTCAGATGGTGCCTGCACATTGCATACGAGCACTGATAAGTCATGTCCAATTTTCTCTTCTTCAGTCAACTGATCCAAGAGAACTACTGAAAAGGCCATAATTGTGGGCTGGGAAAGGGCAGGTAATATGGCAGTAGTGAGGGCCATAGGCATTGGAACAGGTCTTCATGTAAATTACTTTTGCCTTCTGTGCCTGATTGAACCCATTCTTGTATATATCCCATCTATTTGATGATGGAGTGCTGCTGTGTACACTCAAAGTTATAGCTCAGTGAGTCAGACAACACCCAGTTCATGATGGGAAGCCCAGTTCTCATGGTAACTTTGTGATGCAGAATCAAGTGTTCAGTCTCTGCTTAAATCCAGTACAAGCCAAAACTCTTACTCAAGAATAAAATAGTCATCTAGAGAGGAATGATGGCATTGCTCCAAAACTCCTAAAGTTCTGTGATGAGATTCACTTTTGGGGGACTGCAAATGCCAAAAACTTTACTTACGTCTAACATTTTGTCTGACACTATGCAAAAGAAAAAGTTTGTGTATGGATTCTTCTTGAAAAAAATTGTTAAAATTGAGAAAAACAAAAAATAAACCAAAATGAGTTGTTTTGGATGAATTATTTTGTATCCATAGAACTATATTTTAAAATGGTGAAACTTTGGAAACAGGATATAATTGCAACAATGTTTGTAGCATTGATGATACCTTAATAAAGTAGACCAAAATTAAATGGAATTAAAACGAGGCATATCAATAATTATTGGGATAAAATAGATTCACAAATATCTAATTTAAAGCAGTATTTAATATGCTCTGTATCTCAATATTCAAGTAGGTTTTTAGTTTAACTGTAATGCATTGGTAAATATTACATATCATATAAATGAGTATATTTGCAGGAAGACAGTATGGAAGCATATGCTTGAAAATAATAACATTTCCTATCTCTTTTTAAAGTTATTTTCCTTACTCATTTCATTGTGTATTTCTGCATTTGCTCATATGACGATGTGTCATAGCTACACATAATTTATTCATTTGTGAGAAAATTGATAATGGAGGAAATGGAGATGAATGACCATTTAATTACCTTGCAAGCTAGAAATTAATTAAAAGGAAATGGCCTATGTTTTTAAAAAATTAGATTCTTATTGTTTTCTTACCTATTTCTACTGAATGCTTTCAATGGTTTTACCTGTCTGTACAGGCCGAGTCCCCACTGTTTTTGTGTCATGTATGATTTTTTCCCCCAAAGTTAATTACACAAATGATCCATCAGTAATTATTGAACTTGGGTAACCAAGGACACGTTTGTTTATTCATTTGGTTGCAGGTTTGACAAATAAAAGGAATACCCAGTTTGAAAATGCAGAATTCTCTCTGATCAAATAGAGATCAGAAACTGAATCTTTTCCCAGTAGCAGGAGTTCCTTTTATACAATGGATTGATGATACTAACTGTAACTGTTCACATGGGTTCAAACAGAAGTGACCAGAACTGTTCTTGCATGTTTTCAACAAAACATTCATTTTCAAATTTATAAATGTGAGGATTATTCTAGCTAAATAACTGATAGAGGGAGGCTATGATTAACTGCCAGAAGTGTAAGTATACAGAATTCTTTTGTTTGGGTTATGACCTCTTTTGAAAGAGTAAGTGATATTTGTTTTTGGTAAATGGATTTTCCTGATTGTATAAATCTTAGATGTGAGTGATTATATGGCTATTAATGAAATGCTGGACATTTTGGGGCATTATTCTTAGATAGCCTGTGTTTGTTGATATGATATTTTTTTTGCAATTATGAGTAGGAAGTCATAGGAAAGTAGTATAATTTTTATGCAATCATGAGTAGGAAGTCATAGGAGGGACATTAAGTATCAATGTGGCCCTTCCAAGAAAAAAAAAAGCATACAATGGACACTTTGGCTCATGTTACATCAACTCATTAGAAATACAATTTTAAAAATATTTAAATTGTAATATAAAGAGTAATCAATCAGTAAGAACATAATTTGTTACTCAACACCTGATTTGTAATATCACATTAATCATGGAAGTACACTTAATCATGGAAGTACACTTAAAAAAACATGACTTTTTAGAATTGAATGCTACTCAAAGTCAGCAGTGCTGCAGAATTATATCAGAGAAGCACAGCCATCTCTGTGTTTAGAAAAAGCAAATACAGGAGGGAAGGGGGCTTCAGAAATTCTCCTTTATGCATCCCCAGATAGTCTGATGTAAAGGTCAAGTGTAAACCTACCTTACAGGCTCTCAGGCAAACCATGAGCAAGTTCATGCCCTTTTCCTATAATAGTGATTGATTCCCTGGGATTTAACTCTGATATTTGGAAACTTAATTAAAACCCACTCTCTCCCGACCTAAACATGGAGGAAAAATTTTAAAGCAGTGTGTTGTTGTATATTTCATCATTCACCTCATTAAGATGTGTTCAAGTCTTTTTCCACATTGCTGTTTTTGTGAACCCACTTGTAGATGGGAACTTAACGGTGTTATTATTAGTTTAGATATGGACTCATTTGTGAATAGGATCTTCAAAGGCCTAATTAGAAGAGACCAAAGGAATGAATGTGGGCCCTATTACTTATCACTGGAATCTTTATGAGGCAGAGAAAATTCCAACACAGTAAGGCAGAAGAAGCAAGAAGTCAGAAGCCAAAGAATGAAGTAGTGTCCACATGACAGTGGCAGAGATGCAAAGCAAGGAACCCCAAGGATTGTGGCAAGTCAGCAGCAGATGCTATAGACTCCAGATGAAAGCCTGGCATGTGGAAACTTGATTTTGGATTCTAAAGTCCAAATCTGTGAGACTAAATTCCTGGTGTTTAAGCAAATCCACTTTGTTTTATTTGTCACTGCAGCACTAGCAGAAAAGGATAATAGTCAAACTTTCACATAATAATGTGATTGGACTGTCCACGAAAATTGCAGGAAGGCTTTCTTTTGGGAAGCACTAATCCACTTTTTAAAAAGTTTGTTTAGTTGTTGTAATATTCAGTATGTGTTCTTTGAGAAGATATCTAACAAGAAGAATTTGATAAAAATTTAAAACTGCAAATTCTTGAATTTCTGTTTTAATATCTTACTGATAGCAGATTCAAGATCATAGAGTAGGGAAGGACAGACAGCAGTTCTCCAGAAGCTGTGTGAAGGTAGGCAGGTTTGCCTGGCAGAAGGGAAGCCATGGGACTGTGGGAATAATTGGAGAGGGCAGCTAGAGATGGGAGATCCGGTTAACTAGAGGAAAAGGAAGTTGTAGGAGATAAGGCATTCAAGCCACACACAGATAGCTCAGATGTACAGGGAATCCAGGGGGTAACCAGTGGAGCAGCTACAGCTCAAGGGTGTAGCTTACTGGTTGAAAGACTGACTTACATATAAGAGGTCCCTGTACCTCCTAAAAAAAAAAAGAAAGAAAGAAAACAACAAATAAAAATCCTTACCACTGAGGGATGGAGTGGCAGGGAGAGGCAGCCCAGAAGCTGAAGGTGACCAGCAGTCCTGAAGAGAAGGGATCCAGGAAGTGAACCAGTGAGTTGTCAGACACCCACTGGCTCTTTAGGGAGTGGGAGTTGAGAACAAACAGCATTGTGACAGCAAATTAATAAACTGTCAGTTTTTTTTAGGTTTTCTGGTTTATTTTATATATATTTTATATATATTATAAATTTTTATTCTTTACTCTTTATTCTTTATTTTTTTCTCTACTCCTGGGTATGCTATGGGCTACAGGGTGACTGATTGTTTTCCCTATACATGGCTCTTGTGCCCCTTCTGTTTGACTCTATAGTTAGTACTAGAGTTGATAGGTGTGTGTCCAAGAGACTTAAATCTTTGTCTTTCCATGTGTCAGTCAAACCCTGAATCTCAATAGAGTTGTGACACCTACTCTCCAGATCACTGGACTCACCCAGGACAACTAACAAGGAGATGATGATGGAAAACAACTATCTCAAGGAAGAGAGAGAATCTGAAACTGCAAGCAAGATAGTCCCAACCATCTACACCATGGGATCTGTGATGGTCAGGCTAATATGTCAACTCAGCCAGGTAATTGTGCCCAGTTATTTGGTCAAGCAAGCATTGGGCTAATTGTGATACAAGAACATTTATGGGCTTTAGTCATTACTGAGTTTACTGCAAAGATGGCTGATTACATCTGCATCAACCAGAAGATTACCATCAGCAATGAGTGAAGCTATATCCAATCAGTTGAATGCCTTAAAAGGGGAAGTGATTTCAGCATTCAGAGAGGGTTTCCCAGCTCATCTTTGAACAGCCAGCATATCCTGGAAACTCATCAAGGACTTTCATTGGACTTTCATCGGAGCCACTAGTTTGCAGCCTGCCTGTGGAACCTCGACTTGTGCACCCCCATGTTCACGTGAGAGACTCTTATAAAATCTCATACAATTTATTGATACCTCTTATTGATTCTGCCTCCCTAGAAAACTCTGACTAATACAGTTTGCTACTGGGAGTGGGGTGGTTCTTGAGGAACAGAATCTTAAACATGGGATTTCTGAGGTGGTTCTGAGAATTTTGCAATTGGCTCTCTACTCTAATTGGACTTAAAGATACTAATGAATAGGCCAATAAGAGTCCATGGGGTGAGTTGGCAATGGAGATACACAAAATATCATCACTGGATTCCCCTACTTCCATGATTATAAGAAGCAAAGATCTGGATGAGAGTGTTTTCAACACCTTAACAAAGTTTTGTGGAGTCAAAAGTTATAATGATGTTGGCTGACTCCTCCTAGATACTCTCGATACAGTTACAAAAGAAAGAGATGAGCTAAAGGCTTCAAATTTGCAACTTAAACACTGTATGAATGATGTGAAAGTTTCTATGTGTGCTCTGAAAGAAAAGCTTGTCCCCTTAGCCACAGGTTTAAGCTATCTGAGAACAAAACTCAAACACTCTTTGTACAAGTAGCAGAAATACAGAGGAATCTAAAATCTTAACCTCAAAGGGTTTCTGCAATTAAAGTGAAGGCATTGATTGGAAAGGAGTGGAACCTCAAGGATTGGGATGCAGACATATGGGATGATGATAATATTGGTGGGGACATTGGAACCCTAAATTCTGCTGAGACTTTACCAGATACAGCTGTGATGGCCTGCCCTGTGGAGACCACACCTTGTCAACCTTGTATCACCCAGCCTCCAGCCTGCCCCAGGGAGTCCAGACCTCCTTCAGGCCTTGAGGTGGGTACCAGTTAAACTGAAGCCTATACTGCCCAGCCTCTGGCCTGCCCCAGGGAGTCTGGACATCCTCCCAGCCCTGTCACAGGTACCAGCCTAACTCCAGCATGCACTGCCCAGTCTCCAGCCTGCCCCAGAGAGTCTGGACCTCCTCCAGCTCTGAGGCATGTACCAGCCCAACTCCAGCATGCCTTGACCAGCCTCCAGCCTGCCTTAAAGAATCTGCCTTCCAATCCTTGTGTGAAGATATTAATCCCATCTCACCAAAAGTAAATGCAAAGGAATGCCCTGAGGTGAGTAGCTTACAGGACATTTCTAATCCTTCTCCTTACACATCACAAGCACCCCTCTTCTCTTCGAGACCCATTACTAGACTAAAATTACAACAACCTCCAATGATGAAATACAATGTGCAACCCATGAGGAAGTACACTATACTCTTAAAGAGCTGCATGAGTTTTCCAACTATTATAGGCAGAAATCAGGGGAATAAGTGTGGGATTGGGTACAAAGGGTATGGGAAAATGGTGGAAGGAATATAAAGTGGATCCTACTGAATTTATTGATATGGGCCCACTAAGCAAAAATTCTGGATTCAATGCTGTAGCTCAAGGGTTTAGAAGGGGCTCTAAACCCTCAAGCCCTTTTGTTTGTTCACGTGGTTGACTGAAACATGAACCAAAAGATGGCCTAGCATGTCTGAGGTTGAGATGCCTGATTTGCCCTGGTATACAATAGAAGAGAGAATTCAAAGGCTAAGAGAAATTGGAATGCTCTAATTGATTTACCATTTAAGACTTGCCCACCCACCCTGGGATTGTTCAGAGGACACACCTTTAACCAAGACTGTGAGGAATTAATTTGTAAGACCTACTCCACCTTCCCTGAAGAGATCGGTGGTTGCTTTTCTCTGTAGTCCAGATATTACTGTAGGGAGGGCTGTAATGGAATTAGAATCCTTAAACATTATAGGGATGATCAGATCTGGGGCCTATAAATGTCAAGTATTGGCACTTAATCATCAAAGACAAGGTGGACATGGCTACTGCAAATGAAAGGCAGATTCAAAGACACACTCAAAATAGTCTGAGTCATACAAAGTTATGGCATTGGCTAATAGATCACAGGCTACCTACAAGAGAAATAAATGGGCAATCTACTAAATTTCTTCTGGATCTGTGTAAGCAGAAGAGTTCTAGGTCAAGTCAACAAAACCCTAACTCAAACTACAGATGCAGAAAATATTGGTCCCTTAAACAATTCCCAGACTTGAGACAGTTTACAGATGCAGAGCCCCTTAAATGAGAAGGCCAGGTCCCCTTGGAAAATGATCGTGTTAAACTGTCAAAAATTGATGCTGTTAATCTTCCTACCAACTTTCCCCAAGGAGACCTTTGGTCTTTTACCAGAGTGTGCATTGGGGAAAAGGAAATGATCAGAGATTTCAGGGATTATTATACACAGGCTCAGAATTGACATTAATTCCAGGAGAGACAAAACGTCATGGTGGTCCACCAGTCAGAGTAGCAGCTTATGGAGGTCAGGTGGTTGATGGAGTTTTATTTGAAGTCCCTCTCACGGTGGGTGCAGTGGGTCCCCGGACCCATTCTGTGGTTTTTATCCCAGTTCCAGAATTCATAATTGGAATAGAAATACTTGGTAACTGGCAGAATCTCCACAATGGATGCCTGAATTGTGGAGTAAGTGCTATTATGGCACGAAAGGCCAAGTGAAAGCCACTAGAACTGCCTCTGCTTAGCAAAATAGTTAATCAAAAGCAATACCAGAATCCTGGAGGGATTACTGATATTAGTGCCACCAACAAGGATTTGATGTATGCAGGGGTGGTGATTCTCACCACATCTCCATTCAACTCTCCTATTTGGTCTGTGCAGAAAACAGATGGAATTTGAAGGATGAAAGCAGATTATCATAAACTTAACCAGGTGTTGACTGCAATTGCAGCTGCTGTCCCAGATGTGATATCATTGCTTTAGCAAATGAACACATCTCCTGGTACCTGGTAAAAAAGTGTTGATCTGGCAAACACTTTTTTTTCAATGCCATTTGTAAGGACCACCAGAAAGATGTTGCTTTCAGCTGGCAAAGCCAGCAGTATACCATCACTGTCCTGCCTCAGGGGTATATCAATTCTCCAGCCCTCTGTCATAATATTGTCTGCTGAGACCTTGATCATCTCTCCCTCCCACAAGACATCACACTCATCCATTATATTGATGAGATCACTTTGCTAGGGCCTAGTGAGCAAGAATTAGCAAAGACTCTAGAGTTATTGGTAAGGCATTTGTGTGAGAGTATATGGGAGAGAAATCCAACAAAAATACAGGGGTTTTAATCTCAGTGAAATTTTAGGTACCTAGTGGTGTGGGGCATGTCAAGATATCCCTTCTAAAGTGAAGGATAAGCTGTTGCATCTGAACTTTCCATAACCAAAAAAAGAGGCAAAATGCTTAGTTGGTTTCTTCAGATTTTGGAGACAACACATTTCTCAATGGGTGTGCTACTCCAGCCTATTTAGCAAGTAACCAGAAAAGCTGCTAGTTTTGATTGGGGAACAGAATGAGAAGAGGCTCTGTGACATGTCCAGGGCCTCTGTGCAAGCTGCACTACCACTTGGGCCATATGATTCCACACATCCAAAGGTGCTGGAAGTTTCAGTGCCAAATAGAGAAGCTATCGAGAACTTTTGGCAGACCCCTATAGGAGAATCACAATGCAGACCCTTAGGATTTTGGAGCAAAGCCCAGCCATCCTCTGCAGATCAATACTCTCCTTTTGAGAAACAGCTTCTGTCCTGCTATAGGGCCTTAGTAGATACTGAACACTTAACCCTGGGCCATCAGGTTACCATAAAACATGAGTTGCCTATCATGAGCTGAGTATTGTCTGACCCACCAAATCATAAAGTTCAGCAGGCACAACAGCACTCCATATGAAAGTTGAAGTGGTATATATGACAAAGGACTCGAGTGGGCCCTGAAGGCAAAAGTAAGTTACATGAGGCTGTAGCCCAGATGCCCATGGTCACCACCCCTGCCATATTACCTTCTCTTTCCCAGCCCACAGATTTGGCTTCTTGGGGAGTCCCTTACATTTAGTTGAGAGAGAAAGAGAAAACTTGGTCCTGGTTTACAGATGGTTCTGCACGCTATGCAGGTACCACCCAAAAGCGGACAACTGCAGGACTGCAGCCCTCTTCTGGGACATCCCTGAAGGATAGTAGTGAGGGCAAATCCTCCTAGTGGGGAGAATTTTGAGCAGTGCACCTGATTGTTCATTTTGCTTGGAAAAAGAAGTTACCAGAGGTATATTTGTACACTGATTCTTAGGCTGTTGCCAATGGTCTGGCTGGATGGTCAGGGATATGGAAGGAACATGATTGGAAAATTGGTGACAAAGATGTCTGTGGAAGACATATGTGAATAGAGCTTTCTAAGTGGGCAAAAAAAACACAAAAAAACATGAAAACATTTGTGTCCCATGTGAATGCTTACCAGAGGGTGACTTCAGCAAAGAAAGATTTTAATAATCAAGTAAATAAGATGACCCTCTCTGTGGCTAACACTCAACCTCATTTCCCAGCCACTCCTGTCATTACCCAATGGTCTCAAGAAAAAGTGACCATGGAGGGAAGGAATAGAAGTTATGCATCAGCTTAGCAACATGGACTTCCCTTCAAGGCTGACTTGATAGAGCCACTACTGAGTGCCCAATTTGCCAGCAGCAGAGACCCACTCTCAGCCCCCAATATGGTACCATTCCCTGAGGTAATCATCCTGTTACCTGGTGGCAGGTTGACTATATTTGTCCACTTCAACATGAAACTGGCAGCAATTTGTTTTAACTGGAATAGACACATACTCCAAATATGGGATTGCATTTCCTGTATGTAATGTTTCATCTAATACTACCATCTGTGGACTTACCGAATGTCTTATCTAATACAAAGGCAATCCACACAGCATTGCTTCTGATCAACGAACCCATTTCAGAGCAAATGATATGCAGGATTGGGCACATGCCCATGGAATTCACTGGTCTTACCATGTTCTCCCATCACCCTGAAGCAGCTGGATTGATAGAACTGTGGAATGGCCTTTTGAAGACTCAGTTATGGTGCCAATTAGATGACATTCCTTGCAGCGCTGGGGCAATGTTCTCCAGGAGGCTGTGCATGCTCTAAATCACCATCCACTCTATGGTGCTGTTTCTCCCATAACCAGGGTTCATGGGTCCAGGAATCAAGGAGTGGAAATGGGTGTGGCACCCCTCACAAATATCCCTAGTGACCTACTAGGAAAATGTTTGCTTCCTATCCCTGCAACCCTAAGCTCTGTTTGTGTACAAGTCTTAGTCGCAAAAGGAGGAGTGCTGCCACCTGGCCACACAACAATGATTCCATTGTACAGAATTTAAGACTGCCACCTGGTCACTTTGGGCTCCTCTTACCTCTGAATCAATAGGCAAAAAAGGGAATTACTGTACTGGTTGAGGTGATTGATCCTGACTCTCAAGGGGAAATAGGACGGCATCTACATGATGAGGATAAAGAAGAGTTTCTCTGGAATACATGAGATCCTCTAGGGCATATCCTAGGACTTCCATGCCCTGTGATTAAAGTCAATGGAAAATTGCAACAACCCAATCCAAGCAGGAATAACAATGGCCCAGAATCTTCAGGAATGAAAGTTTGGGTCACCTCACCAGGCAAAGAAACACGGCCAGCTGAAGTGCCTGCAGAGGGTAACAGGAACATGGAATGGGTAGTGGAAGATGGTAGTGATTAATATGAACTGCATCCACATGACCAGTACAGAAACTAGGACTATAAGAGTAATGAATCTTTTTCTTTGTTTTGCTATGAGTATGATTGTATATGTACACAAAAGGAATTTCTTTCTTTCTCCAACCTTTTCCCTTATCAAACGACACGTTGTATTAGTTTCATGTCATAATATTTAAGAATTTCAAGTTCAAGAGTAAATATTACCCAAGGACTTGGCCCCTATTCTGTAGGGAATAAATGCATTTCTGGTTGTACGCAGGAGAGTTGAACACAGCTAGGTGGATACACACACACACACACACACACACACACACACACACACCTCTTATTGTTTTTATTTAGAGACTAAGTATGTTTCAAAATGTTTTAAAATAATGTGCATGGTTACTGACAAGGAGTAGACAAGGAGTGGTCTGTGATGGTTAGGCTAATGTGTCAACTAGGTTTGGTCAAGCAACAACTGGGCTAATTATAATACAAGGACATTTATGGGCTTTAGTCATCAGTGAATGTAGCAGTTTGATGTAGTTATGAATTCAAAAAATAGGTATGGATTATGCTTGTAAACTAGTCTGTTCCTCTGTGCATGATTAAGTTATGGTAAGGGCTTTGATTGGGCCACATCAGTAGGATGTTGAGTCCCTGCCCTTTGGGCAGGAGGGACTCAGAGATAAGACTGCATGGTAAAGCAGAGGGGTTGGTTGGAGTTTTGAGTTGGAGTTCTGATGCAGAGTTTTAATGCTGGGCCAGCCTGGGGAACTAAGCACACAGAGGATCTTCATTGTGAGGAAAGAGAGAAGGCCCTGGGAGAGAAATGAGCCATTTGTCTAATAGTCTGCAGCTGGCCTTGTGGAGATAACACAAGGGCTGAGCCCGGAGAGGAGCGGGCCCTGGGAAGAGAGGAACCCAGGAAGCCTGAAACTTTACATATGTCAGCAGCCATCTTGCTCCAACATGTGGCAATACATGCTTCATGTGCTTTATGGCCTGGTAACTGTTAGCCTCTACCCCAAATAAGTATTCTTTTGTAGAGGGTTTTTACTTCTGTATTCATTAGGGAAATGTGTCTGTAATGTTCTTTTTTCTTAATATCTTTACCTGGCTTTAGCATTAGGGTGATATTGGTTTCATAGAACAAGTTTGGTAGTGTTCTTTCTTGTTCAATATTTTGGAAGAGCTTGAATAAGATTGGTTTTAACTCTTCTTTGAATGCAGATTAGAACTCACCTGTGAAACTATCTGATGCTGGCCTTTTCACTTTGGGGAGATGTCTGATAACTGTTTCAATCTCTTTACTTGAGGTTTTTTGTTGAGGTATTCTATTTCTTCTAGAGTCAGTGTAGGTTATTTGTGTGTTCCTAGGAATTTTTCCATTTCATCTATGTTTCCTAGTTTTCTGTTGTACAGTTGTTCACAGTATACTCTTATGATATCTTTTATTTCTGCAGTTGGGATCAGCAGTAATGCCCAGGTTTTCATTTTTTATTTTATTTATTTGCATCTTTCCTCTTTTTTTTCTCTGTCAGTCTAGCAAAGCATGTGTCAGTTTTGTTAATCTACTCAAAGAACCAAATTTTGGTTTGGTTAATCCCATCTTGGTTTTTTTGGTGGTTGTTCTCAATTTCATTTTTTTTCTGTCAGATTTTTATTTCATTTCTTCCACTTGTTTTGGGAATACTTTGCTGTTCTTTTCCTAGTTCCTCCATCTGTGTAGTTAGGCCATTAATTCTAGATCTTTCTTCTTTTTAATGTATGCATTAAGGGCTATACATTTCCCTCTCAGCACTGCCCTCACTGTATATTTTCTTTTATTGGGTATTGACTCTGTTCTAAAGGTATTCTTTTCCCTCTAACTGAAAACATAACAGGACTCCCAATGATCAGATTTTGATTATTTCTTGATTGTTGTGTGCATCTCCAGCCACTAACATAACACAAGCTGGCAAAATGAACACTTACATATTCCATTGAAGCCTGCCCCAGGTGCACCCTGTCCCATGTACCCCCCTCTACAAGCAACACCCTACCTACACCAGTAACTATCCCCTGCCATATTTGCCAAAAGAACATTCTCAACATTGTACTTTTAACCACCGACCTGCAAATCCCCAGAGTTCCCTGCCCATTCCCTCAACACCGCACCAGGTTCCATGGATAGTCCAACCCAATTCCTCCAAACTACTCCCCATCACAGACCTGCATGGCTGAACCCAATCACATCACTGCACCACTGTCATGCTCATCCACTGCACAACTACACTGTTCCACCTTATTGTAGATTTTGCCCATGTGGGTATCGGCTCACCACCCTCTACTTTCTTTTTGTCTCCTGAAACTCTGTCTTCCACACTCTAGCTCTGTGAGTCTGCTCAATTTGCTTAATTAATAACAGTGAGGTCATGTAATATTTGTCCTTCAGTTTCTGGCTTACCTCACTCAATATAAGGTCTTCAAGATTCATCCATGTTATCCCATATGTTAATACTGCATTCCTTCTTACCATCCAGTAATATTCCATTGTACATATATACCAGAGTTGGCTTATCCATTCATCTGTTGAGGGACATTAGGGTTGTTTCCAACTTTTGGCAATAGTGAATAATGCTGGTCCGAACATTGTTGTGCATATATCTGTTTGTGTCCGTGCTTTCAGTTTTTTGGGTATATACTAAGCAGTGAGATTGCTGGTTCATATGGCAGTTCTATAATTTGCTTTCTGAGGAACCGCCAAATTGCCCCCCACAATAGCTGCACCATTCTACATTCCCACCAACAGTGGATAAGTGTTCCCTTTCCTACATATCCTCTCCAACATTTGTAGATCTCTGTTTTTCTTTAATAAAAAAATGGATTTTATTGATACATATTAATAAAGCATACAATTTATCCAATGTGTGCAATCAATTTTATTTGGTATAATCACATAGCTGTATGTTCATCACTTCAATCATTTTTAAAGCATTTTCATTATTTCAGTAATAATAATAAACAAAAAAGAGAGAAGGAAAAAAAATTCCTCAGCTCTCACCTCTCTGTTTCCCCTGTTTCATGTAGCTGTTATTTCTGGTATTCTTGCACAATTATTTGTTTTTAAGCAGTTTTATTGAGATATATTCACATACCATATCATCTATCAAAAGTACATAATGACTATTTTTTTGCAGTTAAAAATTTTCTATATTAAAATTGCTAAATAAATAGAAAAATAGATTGAAAGAAATCATTCAGGATGCTGGCAAAATGTGTTCCTTTCTTATGCTTTCCAATCTCTATGACAACCTCTTCTTCCCCACTTCTCTGCATTTCAGGCTAATGTGATTAGCCTCCTCTTCTTTATTTTCTTTATTTTTTCACAGTATACTTATTAATTTTTTAAAGACACTTAGATTACATAAATATTACATAAAAAATATACAGAACTCCCATATGTCCTGGTCCCTAACCTTCCCACATTTTCACAAATTAACAACAACCTTCATTAATTGGTGTGGTATATATGTTACAACTGATTTACACATTTTGGAACATTGCCACTAAATGTGGATTATAGTTTACATTGTAGTTTACACTCTCTCCTGCAAAATTTTGTAAGTTATGACAAGCTATATAAAATGGTCTTTATCTTTCATTGCATTGTCATTCAGGACAATTCACAAGTCTCAAAAATTCCTCCATATTACACCTGTTTTTCCTTCTCCCTCCCCTCAGAACCTCCAGTGGCTACTTCCTCCACATCAATGATAAAAGTTCTCCCATTGCTAGAATCACAATAAGTCTATTGTAGAATTCCCATAAGTCTACTCTAGTTCATCATTTTGCCCCAATCCTGAGGCTACTTTGATGGTGATGCCCACTCCACCTCTAATTGAGAGGGAGCTTAGATCCTGTATTAGTCAGTGTTCTCTAGGGAAAAAGAATCAACAGGATATATCTGTAAATAGTATGAAATTTTATATATAAGAGTCACTCCATGAGAGTGAGGGTGCACAATTCCAGGTTCCACAGGCAGGCTGCAAACCAGGAGCTCCAATGAAAGTCCAATGAACGTCCTTGATGAGCTTCTGGGAGATGTTGGCTGTCCAAAGACGAGCTGGGAAATTCTCTCTGAATGCTGAAATCACTTCCCCTTTTAAGGCTTTCAACTGATTGGATAAAGCATCACTCATTGCTGATGGCAATCTCCCTGTTTGATGCAGATGTAATCAGCCATCTATGCAGTAAACTCACTGTATTAGTCAGCCAAAAGTGGCATTGATGCAAAATACTAGAAATCGGTTGGTTATTATAAAGAAATTATTTTCCTTTTTATTTGGCCATGTATACTTCTGTGTTTGTTCATTTGATCAACTCTCATACCCACATATAATTTTTCATTATATTAAAAATTGATAAATGCGAGAAAGGAGAAGCATGATCTATAAATTATATTAAATGTTAGAAATTATCAAAATAAGTGGAATAGGATTTGTAAAATTAAATTCTTATGGTTTTCCAACCTTCTCTATTATATGCTTTGCTTTCTATTTCCCATCTCTCTAGGCCATGTCCCCACTGTTAGTAGATTGGATTTGATTTATTTCCCCAAAGTTCATTACATGAATGATCCATCACTAAATTTTGAACCATGGTCAACAAGGATCCTTTTTTTTAAAATTTTTTTACTTTAATTTTTTTTTATTTAAAAAAAAATACTTAGAATACGTAAATGTTACACAAAAATTGTAGGGATTCCCATATGCCCCACCTCCCACTCCTCTCACATCCTCCCATATAATCATCCTTCATTAGAGTGGCACATCAACTGCAATAGATATACACATCTTGGGGCTTTGCCATTGAGCATGGACCATAGTTCACATTGTAGACCACACTCTCTCCCACACAGTTTTGCATGTTATTTGATGATATAAATGGCCTATATCTGTCATTGCATTGTCACTCAGGATAATTCCCAAGTCCCAAAAAAGCCCCTGTATTACAACTGCTTTTCCCTCTCCCTGCCCCCAAAGCATCCGGTGGCCACTGGCTCCACATTAATGTTGTAATTACTTCCATTGTGTGAATAACAATATGTCTATAAGAGAATACCAGTAAATCCACTCTAGTCCATAGCTCTTCCTCCAATCCTGAGGAGTCTGAGATGGTGATGTCCACTCCACCTCCAAGTGAGAGGGAGCTTATGTCCCATAATAAGATGGATGGGATTATCCTGCCTGCAGCTGCAGACTCTCCCCATTCCCTGGGATGGCCGTTGTCCATCATCATCTCCCCACCATGTGTCCAGGGTGAGTTCATCAAGCTGTAGAGTAGGAGTTTCAGCTCCACTGAGATTCTGGGCCCAGCTGGCATGTGGACAGCCCAAAGACTCCAGTATCTGGAAGAACACCTATAATCTCCAACACCACATAGAGGTTTGAATAGAAGGGACAGATGGACCATGTGCAGGGAAGACATATTTGGGTCCAACTCTGTCACTCTCAGGAGCAAGGATTCCAAAACAGGCCCCACTGATAAGGCACGAAACTCTGGGCCAATCCACCCTGAAGTAAGACCTGGGTGTCTCCAGAGCCCTCAGGAGCCCCTCTGTTTGTGGTTATATCCACAATGGAAGCCTATGAGGTCCTATTGAGATGTGCATAAATGTTACCTCTGGGATGACCTCTCGACTCACTTTGAAGTCTCCTAATCATATGAACTCATTTGTCTTTACCTTTTTCCCTTTTTATTTGAGATCTTTTTCCAGTAGTATTGCCCATTGACACTTGTTAGTAATCCCTCTTTGCCAGGGAGACTCATCCCCAGGAGTCATGTCCCACACTGGGAAAAAGGTAATGCATTCATATGCTGAGTTTGGCTTAGAGAGAGGCCACATTTGAGAAACAAGGAGACTCTCAGGACACAATCCTTAGGCACCCCATAACAATAGGCTAAGTTTCAATTTCAAGAGCAAAGACTTGTAAGGCTAGTCATCAATAATTAGAGCCCATCAGTGGATCATCCTCTTTTGCCAGACACTTCTCCTGCACTTGGGGGACTGTTGCTGCTCCCTTAGAGAATGTGGCAGAGCTCTCTAGAACAGGAATTCAGTGTTCTCTCATGTATTGAGTGAGTCTCCACCCACTGTGACAATGCCCCTTGAACATTTGAACATTTTTATATACCTATATTTATGCTCAGGTAAACTTCCTCCCATGCATCCCCCATCCCTGACACCCCACACCAGTGATCGTCCCCCAACAATCCTCCCCCAACCCAGTTGTAACCCTTTTGTGATCCAAAGCTTCTTCATTAATGAAGCCATTAAAATAGCTGAATACAATTAATAGGAAAATGAAATAATAATGATAAGTTTAAATGTAAGAGATAAAATACTTAAAAATTAAAAAAAAACTAAAATAAAATAAATTTAAAAGTTTGGGATATTAAAAAAATAAAAAATACATTAAACATTTTTTTGACCTTTTACCTTTTATCACTGCAATATCTGGTGTCCAGTGTGTACTGCGGCATGTTTCCCCTCTCATTCCCCAGTGTCTATTTTTCATTTTGTTTTCAAAGAAGTTTTATGTCACAGCAAATTATCACACAGAGAATACGGGAGACTCTTATGTATCCAACATCTTCCCCCTTTCCTCCCTCCCATATTAATACCTTTTTATATGTGGATGGTAGCATTGTTATAACTGATATACAAATAGTGAAACATAGTTTCTAAACATTGTCAATGGTTTGCAGTATGGTTTACATTTTAGATCATATTCTTTTATACATTTTGATGATATTTACAATGTCCTGTGTCTATCACTGTATGATAATGGAGAACATTTCCACTGACCACTAAATACCCCCTGTTTGATCTTTTTTTCCCACCCCTTCCCCCTGGGGCCCATGATGACCCCCTGGCTTGACTCGTTGGATGACAAGATTCATAGTTACATGCAACAAGAGGTCTTGAATACACTGATTTGTCCTCCTCTATTAGGAAATACCCTTGCTCTTGAGGGATTCCTGTCTGTCTATTTCTGAACAAATTAGTCCTCCTGAAGATGGGTGTCCATCTCCTTTCTGCTCATTATGTGGGTCTCCACCCACTGATAAAACACATTATGACAGAATGAACACTCACTCCCTAGAAGCCTGCTCTAGGGTGCCCTGTCCCAAGTGCCCCCGCAACCAACACTGTAAACCAGTAATTTTTCCTTGTCATTTTGCCATAAGAGCATTCCCACCTCTGTACTTTCAACCTCATACCCACAAATTCCCAGTGTTCACCTGGTCCCCTCCCAACCCTCCCCCCAGTATCCTGGACCTTTTGACCCTCCCTTCCTAATCTACCCACCTGTCCACACTGCACCACCCAACCCAATAATATCACTACCCTCCTGTCCTTTCCCTTCAATACGCAACTACACTCTATCACTTTGCCATAGATTACATCCGTATGGGTGATGGCTCAAAATCTTCTCTTCTCTTTCTATTTCTTGTAAACCTATCTTACACACAATAGCTATCTGAGACAGCTCAATTTCCTTAATTCATATCAGTGAGGTCATGTACTGTTCATCCTTCAATGCCTGGCTTGCTAAGGTTGAGTGAAGCAAATTGAATTATTGATTTTAAAAAATCCAAATCAAACTCGTAAATTGTATTTTTTGCAATATGAAAATTTGATCAAAAATTTAAAGAAAAATATAAAGTAACTAGAATTACCAATACCTTCAGGTAAAGAAAGCAAAACTATTTATAAACTCAGATTTCAATAATTAATATAAAAGTCCAACAAATAAAACAGCTGATATTGGTACAAAGATAAATATGTCAATGGAGCAGAATAGATTCCAGCAAAAGATTGATACAAATGTAAGTACTCTGTTTACAACAACAGGGATGTTACATTGTATGCCAGATCATCTAGATATTTTTGTGGGGTCAAAAATGAATTCTGAGTCTTACTTCATACAATACACAATAATTTGACATCATTCCCATATCTACATGCTGAAACTAAAATAATAAAGTTTCTAAAGGAATATATAAGGACTGCACTTGTAGTAAAATATGTTTTTTATGACAAAAATGCATTAAACATAAAAGGAAAAGCTGCTACAATTAACAAGAGTAAAATTTAAAACTTATTTAAATTAATATGATTAAGAAATAGAATTATTAAGCCACATAGTTATACATAGTTAATTTCCTATCCAGAAATATAAAGAATTACATTGATTCAAAAAAAATCAAATAAGGGAAAGAAATACAATTTAAAAGTAACAAAAAACTTGCACAGGCATTTACAAAACGTTCACAACATCGTTGCTCATCAAGGTTACATGAATTAAAGCTATGAGGATAAACAATTACAAATCCATAAAAATGGCCGTTGCTTTTTTTTGCTTGTTTGTTTTTGTTTTTTAATGACACTCCCAGGCTTGGTGAAGAGGGGAAGAAACTGTATCTCTGATTGCTTCGTGATAGAAGTGTAAATGTTTTTGATTGGTTTATTTGCAAAGGAGTGCTCTGTGCTTAAAGAATTTAAATATATGCTTATCATACAACACAAGTTTTCCAGACCTAGGGTAATTGCAGAGCAAAAAAAATCATTTGCACATATATTCACAAAACATTATGTACAATTATGTTCTTAACAATATTATTCAAATTAGCAACACAAAAAAATAGAAAGAAAAAAAACCATCAAGATTAAAATGAATAAAAATATTTGTGCATGCAATGGAAAACTAGGCATAAATTAAAAAGTATATCTTATTTATGAATAAATCGTCATGAATTAGTCTTAAAGACATTGTGTTGAATCAAAGAATACAGAAAAAAAGGAGTGCCTATTGTGAGACACCAATTATATAAAATGAAAAAAAGGTAAAAATACCCACTTGGATGGAAGTAAAAGTAGTGGTTATTTCTGTGGATAGAGGCACATATGAAAGTGGAACAGTGAAAACATTCGATGTGATGAAAATGTTTTTATCTTGATTTGCATAGTCTATATTATGCCAGGATATACACATGTAAAATTCATTGAGATTTACACTTATGTTTTGTAAGCTTAGTGAAAACTATAAATGTATAACAAACATTGAACAATTTACCTTTTCAAAAAGCAGGACAAACAATATATATCTCTTTACAAATTGGGGAATGCATATTGAATTCAATTCCTTCAAAAGGAAAAATGTCGTTTGACTCTGAAATTGGGATTGAATAAAGAGGTGTTAACCTGTTCTATACTGGCATATTAGTCCCCCTTGCCTGGTGGCCCTTCTTATAGAACAGGGGTTCTTAACCTTTTTTTTTCATGGCACCCTTTACCAGTCCAGTGGAAACCATAGACCCCTTACTAAGTACACAGTATACTGTGTATTATTTAATCAATGTATCACACCAGCACCAAGACGTCCCCATAAGAATAATGATTTTTTGAATTTCAATTCAAGCTCACTGACCCTGCTATTAAGTGCCCCTGCTATGTAGGCTTTAACATATCAAGTAAGCTTGAGCAATCAGAGGAATCACCAGCTTAATTGTTGTTATTACACGATCAAATTCATGTGGTTATTTGACTTCCATACTAGCCAGGGAAGACTTTTACAAAGAGAGTGAAAATGAAAACTCATCTTTCAATCATTTCCTCAAGCAGAGCAGTGATCTTTTGCTGTTTCCTGGAATTTTGTATAACTCAATGTTTACTATTGAGAAGGGATCTGGGAATTGCATATTTTCCATTTAACAAGGTCACTTAAAATCTGGAAAAAGGTGGAACAAATCAACATTCCCCGGGAAAAAGCTAAAGTAGAAAGCTCCAGCCCTCTCCATCTTTGACTATCATGACTTAGATATGACAAGATAATAGAATTTTATCTCCAGTGACAATTTACAACTTATAACTAAGCCCATACAGTAGTCTCTTCTGCATGGCTTCTCCATAACTTCCAAATTTCAAATTCAGGCCTTTTAGAATGCCATTCCTATCTCATATAGGAATCATTGAATACTGAGTGCTTATATTTAGCAACCATAAAATGTTTTGCATTCCACCACATGGCCAATTTACCCAAATCATTGCGAATGGATTAAAATACTAAACAGGAGCGTGGGCAAGTAGATGTTGGTCCCTTGGTCAATCTTTTTCAATTTCGTAGGTTTAACTGAGGAGGTAAATTAAGCCTTCTGTTAAAAAATGTGCCATTCTCAATCACAATATTCTACTAAATTTGAATTCTCATCAGCAAGAATAAGTTGAACATTTTTAAGGATAGCTTTTAGAGGTGCATGTGGAGCTTAAGTAGCTTTCTCACATCCCACAATTGATATTTCCTATTAATTCTTAATGGCATCCTAAAAATTCCTCTTTTTTCATACCAGTTTTCAAAACCTGACAACTCCACCCATTCATCCAATTATCATTTCCAACCTCATTTTTTCATTTCTTCCCTATGATTGACTTTAGAATATACCATAAATCTTTTTTTTAACGTGCAACATCAGGGTATCATAACTGAAATAGCAGTTCAACTATTGCCTCTAGTATATTATTTTGACCTTCTGAGAACAAAGTAATAAATTATGCACATGATTGGGGACCCTCCTTTATTATACCACTTCCCTAATTTCCTAAATTAATCCAAAGCAATAAGACCAGCAATATCACTTCTGTTCTCAAACTTTCTAGCCACATGGATCATCAATCTAAATAACCCCTTCTATTCAACAGTACCACAATTAATGAAGTACCTTTATCATTTATTCCCAGAATATATGCTAGTAAAGATTCATTAAGCTTTTGCTGTTATTTCTCCATAAAACATTCTAGCTCTTTAACAGAATACCTTTGGGTTTCCTTATTCACCTGGCCAGAGCCTTGTATTGTCATTCTAGTTAATCAATTGTCTTTGAATCTATTACTTTGAGAGTGATAGAATTTCTGCCCAGAAGTATGTGAAAATTTTCAGTAATAGGAAGTTTTTGTTCTTTTTCTCCTATTAATCAAGGTTCCCCCTTAAGATATGGGAATAGAATATTTTGCCGATTTCCATAATGCATTGTGTTCTCTGTATTTCCAGTTACCTAGTTTCCCTTGATTCTTGTCTATCTCTTCCAGGTTTCATTGATTAAACTTGTCCACTTTATCTCATCAAAGCTTCCATCACTTGATACCAAGAATGATTCAATAGCCATCCTGGCATCAAATCCTCATTATGTTTTGCCCTTCCCTTTGTAATTTTTTTTTTTTTTTTTACTAAAAGCACCTCAGTCTTTATGATTTTTGGCCCGAAAAGACCACCATCCTCACAGCACAAATCTGAGGTACCAAAAATGTTGCATTTTTAAATCAGATATAATATGAAGTATAAATCTTTCTCAACAATTCTGTGACAGTTTGACGTTTTTGTGATTCCTGAAAAAAAAATCATGTTCTGTGAACTAATCCATTTTTGTGTTTTGGGGCCTTTTAATTGTGTTAATATCAGTTAAGGAATCTTTTGATTGGATTACTTTTGATTAGATAGCTTTAGGGCTTTGATTGGTCAGACTTGACCCAGGTTAGTTCTCCTCCCTCTTACGGAGTCTTACATGGACTGAGAACTGAAAGCATAAACACACATTGAAAGACAGCTGCCATTTTAACTTGCCATGTTGGAAAAGACTCCAGGGTCCCGGACAGCTTCAGAAAGAAAAACCCTGAGAGGCTGAGAGGGAGACTGGGTGTTAGAATAAGTGTAGTAGATGACACTGAAGAGAGGAGGCTGAGTCCAGGGAGAAAGAGCCTGGAGGAGAAAGCAGAGACAGACCAGTAGACCTGTCATTTTGCTTTGCCACTTAGCAGGAGTCCAGGATCTGCCTTGATTTGGACATTTTTGTGTCCTTGGAACTGTAAGCTTTTACCCTAATAAATCCCCATTGTAAAAGCCAAATCATTTCCGGCATTTTGCCCCCAGCAGCATGAGCAAACTAAATCAGATTCCAAAGATAATGGCAATAGCTAGTAACAGGTCATACATTATTCCCTTGGGAAGTTCTTATGTTGACAGGTGGAACTTCTAAGAAATGTCCTTATTTTCCTACATAAGGATGTGCTGTGTTTTAGATTTAACATGAGAGATGTGAGTGAGGCAAGTGCAACATGGTGTGAACAGGAAGAGCCATTTCAGATGTAAAACATATCCTTTCATTCATCATTAATTACATGGCTTACATGCCATTTTTCAGCAAGCCAGGAGACTTAAGTCCATAAATTACAGGTTATTTGCTAAGCAACCTATATAGACTAGATGATCCTGCTAAAAAACATTTCATAAATAGGCTCTTTTTGTTTAGTTTTTTTTTTTTTTTCAGGAGGTCAGTTACAAGGCAATTTGACCAAGTCATCTCTACTTTTCTGTCAAGGGAATCCTGGAAAAGGGAGTATATAAATTGTAGGCTTGCCGCTGTCTTTTTTCTTAGCAAGTATATGCTTTGCCTGGACCTGATTCATGAAAATTCAGCATGAATGTCAATACCCAGGAGGATACTCTCAGAAATGACACTGATGAGAGCTTTTGGACAAGACTGCATTTCATGTTACCATTGCAGCTTATATAGGAATACAACATGGGGAAAAAATGAGCTAATTTGGAAAACTTTACTTGCTTCCATAGTACCTTTCATATCTAATGTCTCATTTGAGCCATTCACAAACTGTAGATGTCATGCTACAACTCCTTTGATTTTCATTATAGTTTTATCATGGAAATTATGAATCTTTAACCTAAATAATTTAGTAATAAATATCTTCATTTTAGAGCAATTTTAGATTTACAGAAATATTACATCCAAAACTTATAACAAAAGTATAGAGAATCCCCATATAATCACTCACACACATAGTTTCCCCAATTATTGACATGTTGCATCAGTGTGGTACATTTGTTACAACTGATGAACCAGTGTTAAGACATTGCCACTAATCTATAGTTCACATTATGTTTTACACTTTGTGCTGTACAGTTTAATAGTTTTTGACAAATATATAATATCATATATCCAACATTGCAGTATTATAAAAAACAATTTCAGTGCCTTAAAAATGTCCTGCATATTACCCATTCATTCCTCTCTCTCCCTTCTGAAGCCCTGGCCACCACAATCTTTTTATCAATGATACAAGTTCTTCTATTAACACAAGATAATAATTGCAGTAACAATAAATCTACTTTGGTCTGTGGTTAAACTTCCTCCTTCTGTTTGTTCATTCTTCAAAGTTGAGGGATTTAGGATGATGTCCACTCCGACTGCTTCAGGCTGAGAGGAGATGAGATAATATGGAGCAGATGGAGGGAATTGTTTTGCTTGCAGTTATAGATGTGTCATCAGTGACTAGCAAATCCTTGCCTGTCAAGCACCAGAGAGACAATCACTTTATCTTAGGAATTTGAAAAGATAAAGAGTTTATTGCCAAGTGCAAAGACAAGGAGATTAGAAGGCTTATTGGCCATAAATTTATTTCCCTAAATTAGAAGTGCTTAGAGTTTTTATGGGATTGGACAAAAAAGAGAGGTGGGATTGTGACCACTGAGGGGAAGGTAACAGTATTAGTGGGGAACATGGCAGATGGGCATCATGCTAATTCACATGTTGCATGACTAGAAAGTGACGTTTTGATATGAATGTGTTAGAGATAGTCTAATCTTTGAGAATGCACAAATTCGTTAGTTTTTAGGCTATTGCGCATGTCAGTCAGGCCAACTGATTAGAAGTGGCTTGGTTAGCTCTGGCTGTTTTATGTTGTTCCATTAATAAACATTGAGACTTTTACAGGAGTATCATACTTCATGGATGCAAGACAGAATAAGGGCATACAAGGGGCTAGTTACCAGTTGTTTTGTTAATGTTTAGCAACAAGGTAAAGATCATGCAATTTATAGAACATAAAATCAGCATCAAAGAAAAAAGCATCTAGGTTACATTTCTGTGTGAGTCACAGCAGTTACAGATATTTGCTTCTGGATATTTTTAAAGTTTAACATACTTAAAGGCTATATTGCAATATATTAAAGAGTTAGAAAGTGTCTAAAATACAATAAAGTGGTCTAACATATATTTGCCAATTTATGATTTCTAACATATTCTCCTCAATTTTAGGAATGGGACTTGTACAGCATCATTTTATCAGTTTTCTAAGGCACACCCAAAGAACAGGAGAGGATCAGATGGCTTTACACTACCTCAGTAAACAATGCCTCAAGCAGGGGTGCTCCTGAGGGCTCTAGAGACATCTAAACACTATTGGCAGGGTACACAACCTCAGGAAATCGATGCCTCATCAGTGGGCCTTACCTTGGAATATATGTAAACCTATCTCCCCAATATAACAGAATTAGACTCATTTATTATAATTTCCCTTCACATGGTTCTTGTGTCCCTTTTATATGAATCTATAATTAACACTATATACAGTAAATATAGGTCCCAGAGACTTAAATGTTTGGTCTGCTCATATGCCAGTTGAGGCCTGATTCTCAGCAGAGTTGCAGCCAACACCTACTCTCCAGTTCATTGAACTCACCCAGGACAACTAACAAAATGATGATGATGAACAATGCCCATCCCCAAAAAACAGAGAGCATCTAAAAATGCAAGCAAGACAATTCCATCCATCTGCCCCATGGGACCTAAGCTCCTTCTCAATCGGAAGCAAAGTGGGCATCACAATCTCAAAATCCTCAATTTTGAGGACTGAACAAACATAAAGGGGAATCCAACTATGGATAAAGTAGACTTATTATTATTCTATTAATGGAAGAACTTGTAACATTGATATAGAAACAGTGGTCACTAGAGGTTCTGAGGGGAGGGAGAGGGAAGAATAGGTGCAATAAAAGGCATTTTTTTTGGACACTGGAATTGTTCTGCATGATATTGCAATGAGGGATACACACCATTACATATATTTTATCAAAACCTATAAAATTATATGGTGCAAATCATAAACCATAACATAAGCTATAGACAATGTTTAGTAGCAATGTTTCAATATCTGTTCATCAATTATAATAAATGTACCACACTAGTTAAAGATGTTGTTAATGGAGGAAAATGAGAGGGGGGAGTGATCGGGGTATATGGGAATCCCCTATATTTTTGATGTAACATTTTTGTAATGTAATATTTCTTTATAAAAAATGAAGGAGAAGCAATCCATTAGAAGCATGGTGCAAATAGTTTTGATATTTCATTTTGAAAAAAAAAAAAGTCACCTTCTGAAAGCTTACTTCTTACTCAAATGTTGCTATTGTGTGAAGTATTCTATATATGCCTGTTTGGTCTCTGGTTTATAGTATCATTCAAGTCTTCTATTTCCTTATTGATCTTTGGTCTAAGATGTTCTATTTATTATGAAAGTTGTGTATTGAAGTCTCTTACTATTAATATGGAAACTGCTACTTCTCCATTCAAATCTGTCAAATTTGCTACATATATTTTGTGCCTCTGCCTTTAGGTATATATATTTATTTATAATTGCTATGTCTTCTTATTGAACTGAACTTTATCAGTATATAGTGACCTTGTTTGCCTCTTGTAACAGCTTTTGACTGAATGTCTATTTGATATTGGTATAGCTATTCCAGCTCTTTTTTGGTTTCTACTTGCATGGTATATATATTTTTCCATCTTTTCACTTTCAGTCCACTTGTGTCTTTGAATTTTAGATGAGTCTCTTGTCAGCAGCTTATACTTGGTCATGATTTTTTATCCATTCTATCAATCTCTGCTTTTGGACTGAAAAGTTTAATCCATTTATATTTAAAGTAACTACTGGTAATATAAGACTTTATTCTGACATTTTTCTACATAGCCATTGTGACGGTTAGGCTAATGTGTCATCTCAACCAGGTAATTGTGGCCAGTTGTTTGGTCAAGCAAGCACTGGGCTAATTGTAAAACAAGGGCATTTATGGACTTTAGTCACCATGAGTTTACTGCATAGATAGCTGATTACATCTACATCAATCAGGGAGATTGCCCTCAGCAATGAATTACTTTTATCTTATCAGTTGAATGCCTTAAAAGGGGAAGTGATTTCTACATTCAGAGAGAATTTCTTAGCTCATCTTTGGACAGCCAACGTCTCCCAGAAACTCATCAAGAACCTTCTTTGGACTTTTATCAGAGCCCCTGGTTTACAGCCTGCCTGTGGAACCTGGACTTGTGCAAAACCACAGTCATGTGAGAGACTCTTATAAAAACTCATATTATTGAAAGATATCTCCTATTGATTCTGTTCCCTAGAGTACCCTGACTAATATAGCTAATGTTTGTTTTATACCCTTTTAGTCCCTCAATTCTTCTGTTTATGCCTACTTTCATATATATTTGATGCTGCACACTGTTCCATTAGACTCTGGAGTTCCAAAATAAGTTGATTCAGACAGTTTCTACTAGTTCAATAGATGTTTTGGTTAATTCCTTCTTAGTTGTCTTATGTACTATGTTAGGTACTCCTCATATATGTCCCCATTACACATTGTAGAGTTAACTATTACTGAATAACAAAGCACTCCAAATCTCTGTGGTTTAAAACAATAAACATTTATAATTGTTCTCATGTCTCTGGGTCAACTGAGTTTCTACTATACTGGACAAGGATCAGCTGATCTCAGCAAGTTTGTCATTATGGGTGACTGAGTCTTGCTGGTCTAGAAAGTTTCATCTACAAATATAATAGTTAGCTGGCTGCTTGCGGAGACAATTGACCTCTTCTCCAATTGATGCTTTAGACTTTAGCACTGTATCAAAGCCTTGTTCACCTGGTGATTCCTGGAGGTCCAGAGGAGAGTTGAAGAAGGCAAGGCCTCTGTGGGGCTAGGCATGATAGCCTTTCTACTGTATTATATTAACTAAAGGAAGTCATCAGACCATCCAGTTTCAAGTAGCTTCCAAGGATGTGGATAGAGGTAGGCACAGCCATTTTTGTTATCAATCTTCCACAGTCACCATGCTTTTTCTGTCATTTCAAATAACACATTTTACTTATTCATATTTTAAATTCCATGATGGCAGAGCTTTCCTATGTTACCTTTTGTATGTGGAAGGGTCCCAGAAAAATTAATGGCACCTAGAGTTAGCTTTCAAATTAATTTTTAATAAATTATAGTTGGAAGAATCCCATAGAAAACAATAAAGAATAACCTTTTACAGAAGAAAAGTATGTAATTCTCTATCATTGAATAACTACATAGAAAGAAGCACACCATGAATGTAATTTAGTTAGAATTAAAAATGGAATTTGATTCATAATGAATTGCCTTGCAAACTTTTTGTTTTAATATTCAATCATTTATTTTTCAGTGATTATGACTGATAATGTACTGAGAGGCAAGATGCCACTTGGCATACTTTATACTAATCCTAAAACAATCTCTGTTTGATAGAGAGCAAAAAGTGAAGTTGAAGAACTTCCATTTTTCTGCTCACATGTAGGGGTTGAAAACCATTTATTTTGGTTCTTATAGAATTTTAATTATTTGTAAACTCATTTACTTATTTTACTGGTTTATTTTTTTTCTCCTTTATTCCCATTCCTGAGACTCATTCTGTCTTCCATTGGCAATCATTCTAATAATTTTAAATTTAATCTTAATCTTAAATTCCAATTTAAGTCTTACCTTTCATTTAAATTCCTTTAAGTGAGAACCCTAATTTCTGAATGGTGATATAATAGGTTTAAACTCTTAAACATTTCCTCCCATCCTTACAGAACCTTTACTGACAATTTCCACATTTCATATCCCTAGTTGTCAGCCCCATAAAATTTCTTGGGTTTCTCTATTATTTTTACATAGGAAATAAGGATGCTATCTTTTTCAGCTGAGCAGAGTAAAGTCTTTAAAATCCTTTAAAATTTAAATTTAAAAAATGAAATAATCCTTTCAGGTTCTGCTAGCCTGCAATGATTTTTAGGACACAGTCTTGATGGAATCTCACTGAATGCATTGTAAACATTAAAAATGTCCTTGCATATTGGTCTAAGAGCAGAAACCTAGATGGTCATGTGAGCAGGGATCCTCTGTCTTACTGAGAAAGTTTAATTTTTATGGGATTACTAACAGGTCTCCTTTATGATGTTGTTCTTCCTTCTCTTGACAGCTAAATTATAAAGAGTCTCTTACAGCTAAAAGTCTGTTCAGAAAGTCAAAGCTGATGAAAAAGGCCTGCCTGATATTCTCAAATGAAAAGAAATGAATTCACCATTTACCTAGACCTGTTAATCTCACATTGAGTAAGTAGCCACCAACTTGACCACTGGGAAATCTTTTGGCCAGGTGAAGAGCACAGAGAGAGTCTACACACACACACACACACACACACACACCAAAGCACAATAAAAGCTGAGTTATGTAGTAAGAGGAAAAGAGACCATAAACAAGAAAATTTGAAAACTGATGGTGGAATAAACCAATCAGGAGACAGATTCTTATTTTATGGACTGATACTTAGTTACTTCCTCCATATAGAACCATGCTGTTTTTTAAATGGAATTGCTCTTTAATTACATCAACGATCCTATATAGCCCCTTGCATCCTTCGGCTCCACTGCCTACAGATACACAGTAACACCCTAGATTCCAAGTAATTGGGTATAGCTGAATCCCAGTATAGCCCTACCATAAATCATATACTGGTCATCTTTATGTGAAGTACTATTATAAGACATTGCTATGCTAACAGAAAGGAAGCCCAGAGGGGAAGGAGATATCTGGACAGAGATCAGCAACACACCAGGATCAACAGTAGCTGACTGTGGTGAGAAAACATCGCTGATGATGCATAGAGTTGGACTTTTATCACATCCCAGGAACTGTAAGCTTTTACAGTTTTGTAAAAGCCAGCAGATTTCTGGTACTTTGCATTGGCACCCCTTTGGCAGACTAATACAAACTCCAAAGAAGATTTTTGGAGCAGTAGACAAGCTGATACTAAAATTAATATGGTAATGCAAAGGACATAGAAGAGTAAAATAAATTTTAATTAGGGTGAACATGTTTGGAAAACTTATATTACTTGACTTTAAATCTTAATATGTACTATAATATTCAAGATAATATAATATTGATGTAAAAATGACTGTGTTAGGAGCTCAGTAAAACTTTCCCTGAAAAAGAAACAAAAAGACTGAACAAGAATTGGCAAAAGAAAAAAAAAAGAAAAAAAAAAAAGAATTTAAAATAACTGAAAGTGAGCAAAGAGCATACAACAAGAAGCATTTATTCAAGAAAATCCAATGAATATAAAAACAGTTGGAGTGTATAATATTTTAGGTGGGAACTGCTTCCCCCTCCCAACCACTCCATGGCATGGAAATTTTACCCTGTGAATGTAGTACAGATCATGAGAATTGGCAGCTTTTTTGGTGTGCACCGGGGGCTTGTCTTTATTTGAAGCAGAGCCTGGAGAGATACAAACTCATTGGCATTTTTAGAAAACAATAGAGATCTCAGGTGTAGATAATCACATAAGGTTAAATTCTAGACAATACAAGTTGAGGCAAGCAGCAGAATATTGGAACAGCTAGAAACTTAATAGGGAGATAGAGTGAAAAAGACTGCCTTGTTAAAATTACCATTTTCCTTAGTGATCAAAAGTCTGTGTGCATGTGTAAGGTTGTGCTTACTCAGAACACACTGGAGAATAGTCTTGTGAGCTACTAGTCCTTAGCTGAATGCTGGGCATTCCCTTAACTTTGAAATTTCCTCAAGTCACACCAAGATCTACCAGGAAAAAGTGGAAGCCTTAATGGCTCAAAGTATTTAAGCAAAATCTTTATTTTAAGCTCAATGATCCAGAAGTGATGCTTAAGTCCAGGCTTAAAAATAAATTTTAAAAATTTCTAAGCAGAGACAGAAACTACACACTGCAAGGGAAACAGGCTCAAGAAGTGTTTTAGTTTGTTAAAAGTTGCTGGAACCAATATACCAGAAATGAGTTGGCTTTTATAAAAGGAACTTATTAACTTAAAACCTTACAGTTCCAAGACTGGGAAAAATGTCCAAAATCATGGCATCAGGCAAAGCTTTCTTGCCAAGATAAGATGCTGGTGATCCTGGACTCCTGCCAAGTGGTAAGACATAATGTGGGTTTCTGGTCTCTGCCTTTTCCTCCAGACTCACTTTCTCCCTGAGCTTAGCTGTGGGTGATTAGGCACATGGCAAGTTCTGGTCATCTTTCCCCTCCCCTTTGACCTCATTGCTAGTTCTGCTTTAGGCTGCTTTGTCTGTGGCTTTTTTCTCTCCCATGTTCACTGATTTCAAAATCTGGAGGCATATATCACTGCAACTTTTTTCCTGTGTCCTCCACTTTTGTTCTTCTGTTTATAAAGGACTCCAATAAGAAGATTATGACCCACCCTGGGTTATGCCCTACTGTAGCAATCTAACCAAGGGGCACTTAACTGGGCTAGTCTAATCAAAGGTTCACAAGAGATTCAATTTAAGAACATAATTTTCTGGAGTCTACATAAAAGACTCAAAACAACAAAACAAGAATTAGTTGAGATAAGTAACTAAAACAATCAACAACAAAACCAACAACAATAACCACTTTCAGTGGTGGTATGGCGATCAGAATCCAGTAGCTAAACCAGATTATCTAAAATATACAGTTTTCAATGTCCAGTTATATGAGACATATAAAGAAATGAGAAAATGTAATCAATGCACAGGGAAATAAGCATGTGATAGAAATTATTTTTGAGGGGACTCAGATTTTGGATTTAGCAGGTAATCACTTCAAATTACTATTATTAGAAAACATCCAATGCAAATATTCTTACTGTCCTCATTTTGTGATAATCAGGGTAGGATAAACATTTGCTATATTAAAAACCATGCATGTGTTCCCAGACCTAGTTTTTCTCCTTAGGTCTGGTTTTTAGAATGCTGGTGATAAACTAAGCCTGATTTATTATATGACCATCCTGTATGGGAAAAGACTGTAACTTTGGGTATCTTTGGTCAACCTTAAGAGATATAGCAGGGAGAGAGATGTGGCTTGGGTGGTTGAGCATCCATGTCCCATATGGAGGGAGCTGGATTTGATCCCTGGTACCTCCTGGTAAAAATTTAAAAAATATATAGAAGGTGCTTGGGCCATCAGGCCCCATGTGTGTGTGAGCTGCCAGGCTCCATGAGCCACGCAGCAAGATGATGACGTAACAGGAGAGTGACACAAGTGAAAGCCAAGAAGAGACACACCGAAAAACCAGGAACTAAGGTGGCATATGCAGGAGGACTCCTCTCTCCCACATCGGCAATTCCGTGGATGGAATCCCAATGAAGACAGGAGGAGAAGGATACGAAGAGAAGGCAGGAATTGGACACAGAGAGTAGCCCAGTGAATGGACACAGAAACAGCAAAACCCGGGGTGGGGGTGGGGGCGGGGGGGTTAAAATGGATAAAAGTGAATAAATAAATAAATCCTTAAAAAATTGTATAAGGGAGGAAGATACAGACTATAGTCAGTAGTAATACTTTGCTTATGCTCTTTCATGATTTGTTAACAAATGTTTCATAACAATGGAGGGTGTTTGGGCAGATGATATGTGGGAGCCCTTTATGATGCTATGCATATTTGTTTTGTAAGATCACAATGTTTACTGAACACTTATAGTTTATATATGTTCATGTATGAATGATACACTTCAATAAATTGTTTAAAAAAATTTAAAAAAATACAAAACATGTCCAAAGAACAGAAGGAAATCATGTTTAAGGAATTAAGGAGCCAAAATTCTATCTAGAACACCTTTTATGTGAAGCATGAGAGGGATTCAATACGCTGTCTCTGGTTTGAAGATGAGGAGGCCATATGGAAAGCTTGAGAAGGAACTGAATTCTACCAACATGTGAGCTTGGAAGGGAACACATCTCCAGATGAGAACCAAAGTCAAAAAGGATCATCTTGAGTCCAGCCTGATGAGAAACTGAGCAGAGAATTCAGCCATATCATGCTGAAATTCTCACAAACAGAAACCATTAGATAATAAATTTGTGCTTTTTAAGTTGCTACATTTGTCATAAATTTTTACAAAGTCATAAAATGCAAAAATAGGGAAAAGTGACTGTGCATGGGGATTTGTGGGATGTCTGTACTTTCACATGGTTTTTTTAAAAATGTACAACAGCTATAATAATAATAATAATAAATAAAAGTAATACAGATTTGGACCTGGAAATGGGATGTTACAGTAACAAATATCTAAAAATGAGGAAATGGTTTTGGAATTGAGCAATAGTCAAAGAGGGAGGGAAAAAGTGCAAGTGAGAGCAACAGTAAGTGAGAGGGAGAGAGCAAGATGATAATGACAAATAAAGAATTGTTTCCAGGAATTCTTAGACATTTCATTTCATCATACTTATTACACAAGCAATAACTTCCAGAGCCATGACAGATACAATAAAAGAAATACAACAATCCTCAAAATTATAAAATGTTTTAGAAAGGGTGATTATTAAAAAACCAATGACAACTAGAAAAATATAATGGAACAAATTTCTGTTCACAATAGGAAAATTATACTAGAAACAAGCAAATGTAAAATGAAATTTGCAGGTCTTTTTAAAAAAAAAACTGTAAAACTCCATTGAAAAATATAAAAGATATTATAAAAGAGGGGAAAAATTCCATATTCCTGATTAGATATTTGAAAACTGACAATTTCTCCTGAATTCATCTCAAATCCAAGATTTGCAATATGCTTTTTAATAGAGAAAATTGCATATATTATAAACACAAAATGGAAAGACAGATCAATGACACCAATTAGAAAGCCCCACCAAAAAGCCTTGAGTATATATATATATACATATAAAATTTTATATCATGAAGATGGTATTTTAAATTAAAGAAGTGACATATCTTTGCATAAGTCGGTTGGATCAATTGTCAAATAAAAATTAATAATTTCAATAGTTAATTTAAAATTGTCAAGTGGACCTATGTTATGCTCAATGCATAGTTTACACATTGCATAAAGGTATATTCCAAATTAATTAAATATTTAAATACCAAAAACAATAATAATAGTGGAAAAACATGAAATTCAATATATCTATGACTCTAATTGTGGGAAAATAATTACTTGGCAAGATATCAAAGTGTGAGGAAAAAGTAATACTAGACTTGGGTGAAATAAATTAGGAACACAACTCTATCAAAACAATTAGTAATAAAATTCCAAAAAATATTACATACTAGGAAAATATTTTGCATTTAATTCTAGAGAATTACACAAACTATCATGAAAAATCATCATAAAATCATCATAATTCCTAATGTTTTCCAAAAGGTGAGGAAAATGGAACTATCGTTAAATGTTTAGGTAATAATAATTTTGTAACATTGCCTGGAGGGAATGTCTTGCTTGACATTGCAGTGATGGATAGAGGCCCTTGTATATTTTATCATAATGTACAAAATTGTGCAGGACAAAGTCTTAACTATAATGTAAACTGTAATCCATAGTTAGCAGCAATGCTTCAATATGTGTTCGTCTATTGTAACCAATATACCACACTAATGACAGATGTTGTTGATGTGGGAAAAGGTGAGAGGGGAGATAGTGGGGCATATGGGAATTCTTTATATTTTTTAAGTAACATTTATGTAATTTAAAGCATATTTAAAAATAAAAAATAATTAAAAAGTTGTTAACTGTTTTATACCTTGTATATGATATATCTTAGTAAATATTCTGTGTGCATTTTAAGGAAAGTGTGTTCTGATGTTGGGTGATTGTTCTATAAATATCAGTTGGGTCAAATTGGTTAATAGTGTTATCCTGGTCTTCTGTAAACTTACTGATTCACTGCCTACTCTTTCTATTAATTATTGGGAAAAAGGTTTCAGATTCTCTGACTATAAGTATAGATTTGCATATTTCTTTTTACAGCTCTATAGGGTTATACTTCATGTGTTCTGAAAGTCTGTTTTTCATTTCCAAATGAGAATAGTTTTATCTCCTTTAATAATTGACCCATTTAGCATTAGGAAAGTACTGTCCTTTCCACTAGTAATATTTTTTGTTCTGAAATCTTCTTTGTCATTTCAATATGTTTACTCAACTCCATATCATCAGTGTTATAATAATCAATCCTTCTCCATCCTTTCTACTTTTCACTGGTTTAAATGTTTATCTTTAAATTGTTTTCTCTATTTCTGCCTTCTTTGAATTAATTCGCTATTTGCATCTCCTTTGCTGAATTATTTGCAATAATTCCGGTGTGTGCCTCTGTGTTTGTGCATCACATGCACACACATGTGTTAGCTTTAGGGTTTATGGTACACATTCTTCACTTATCATAGTTCACCTTCAAGTAATATTACACAACTCCACCTATAGTATAAGAACTTGCAACAATAAACTACCCTTTTTCCTTTCCTGGCCTTTGTAATACATTGCTGTTGTACATTTTACTTCTATATAGATTATAAGCCCCACACTATATTGTTACTTGATTTTTCTTTAAATAGTTAATTTCTTTTAAAATATATAAATAAAAAGATGAATCTTCTTTTTAATTTATCCATGTATTTACCACCCCTGGAGGTTCTCATTTCTTTGTGTAGATCCAAATTTCTTTTGTGTTATTTTATTTCTGCTTAAAGAATTTCTTTAGCATATTTTGTAGAGCACTGTTACTGGTGAATTATTTCAACTTTTGTATTTGTAGAAAAGTCTTATTTCACCTTCTTTTTGAAAGATTTTTTCACTGAGTGTGAAAGGCATCCTATTGTATGGGAGAAAATATTTGGAAACCACGTATTCAATAAAGCTTTGATTTCCAAGTTATATAAAGAGAACATACAATACAACTATAAGAAGACAAGGAACCCAATTTAAAAATTGGCAAAAGACTTGAATAGACATTTTTCCAAAGAGGAAATACAAATGGACAAAAAGCACATGAACAGATAATCAATAGCACTAGGTATTAGGGAAATGCAAATCAAAATTAAAATGAGATATCATTTCATACCTTATAGAATGACCATTATTTTAAAAACCAAACAAACAGAAGTGTTGGAGAGGATGTGGAGAAATAGGAATACTCCTTCACTTTTGGTGACAATGCAAAATGGTGCATCCTCTATTGAGGATAGTTTGGCAGTTCTTCAGGAAGCTAAATATAGAGCTGCCATGTAATTCAGCATTCCCACTACTAGGAATATATTCAGAAGAACTGAAAGCAACGGCAGAAAGTGACATTTGCACACTGATGTTCATAGCAGTCTTATTCAAAATTGCTAAAAGATAGAAACAATCAAAACATCCATCAACTAATGAATGGATAAACAAAATGTGGTATATACATATCATGGAATACTATGAAGCTGTAAGAAGAAATGAAGTTGGGATGCATATGACAACATGGATGAACCCTGAGGAAATTATGTTGAGGGAAATACACCAGACACAAATATTGTATGGTCTCAATGAACTACATATGATGAGTACACTCATGGAGCTAAAATCTTGAGTATAGGTTTCTAGGAGGGAGAATGAGGATTGAGAAGGGCAGGCTGATGATTAATGCAGACAAAATGACTTTTTAAATGCCTTTATAAGCTAATTATTTCATGCATGTCATCTCTGAGTCTCTATTAATTGGTTTCCTCTTTTTCATTTGTATATTTTTGTGCTTGTTTTCACTACTGGTAATAATTATTATTGAATACCAAATATTGTAAATCAATTTGTGGAAAGGGGGAATGCTTATTTTTTTACTGCTACAAATATTCTTGAGCTTTGTTCCAGGACTCAGTTATGAGATATGGTAAGAGTTTGATACTTTAATGTCTTGCTGTTAAGTATCTGATTGTTCAACCTAATACCTCATGGATTATGTGATTTTCATCTGACTTTTTTAGGGAAAGTAGAACACAGAAGAGAATGGAAAAGGGCAATGTAAGAGTCACATTCCAAGTGACTGTATGCCTTGGAAAAGAGATATGGAGGTTTTTGGATTATGCATTCAAACAAAGTTTTAAAATGATTAGGAATGAGTGATAGGAATCCGATGATACTTTTCTAATAAAAAAGAACTGACTTAAATATTTGTGGAAACCAACTGAAGTATCTTTTAGGAGCTCAATGCCTAAATGGAAAGCTCTGGAAACCAATTGAGATAAATCTAAAGGAACACACAGTCTAGTAGAAAATATCTACAAAGAACAGTTCATAACAATTACTGAAATTTTTAAAGTGTTTATACTACAAGTTAACTCATTTCTTCAGTATTTCAATAAATATTTGATTTGGTTATCGGATGTTTATATTGGCCATCTAACATGAGCCAAGGTATAAAACTGCATACCCTAAATTCACTCCTTGTACTTATAAAAGTTTTTTTTTATTTTAACGGCCAACTTAATAAACTGATTGAAAGCATGTTACAAAAGAGTATGCATACTCTAGTTTGTATGCACAAAAAATAGGTTCCTACTTGGACCTTGTCACCTGAGCTTCACTTATTATGCACTCGAACTATGTTTAATGCTGCTGAATAATCATGTCTCTGAGGACACAGTTCTCTCTGTAGCTTCACTGGGCTTTCTGCCAACATTTAATATGTAGTGGATTCATGAGTGACTTTTAACATGGGTCTTTAAGGATGCTTTTGTTGGTTCACTCAATCTCTTTTGCTGGTTTTGCAGACACAATAAATGATTTTCTTGTTATTGTAAAATTTTTCTCCAGTCAGAGATATATAAGCCTTAACTCTGTTTAAACCAGAGACAGTTTATGGCATTTAGCACACCTTTTTTTAAACAAGAATACTTTCTTTTAGCTATCAAGAAAACAAGTAAATATTTCTTGTTTTAAAATTAGATAATAATTGTGTTGTATAAATGTTTTTATATGATGTCACAAGAAATTCAGAGAACTCTATATAAGCACAGGTGGCCTTCAAACTCGAACCAGGGCTCATGGGACAGAATGCTGAGTGTATTTATAAGCTTCCACAAAACTCCTGCCCAGCTTCGATCATACTATCAACCTTGTGGGTTAAATTGCAAATAGGAGAATGGAGAATTGCTGTTTGAGTAAGTATTACAATGTTTGAGAGTTCTGAGGGAAAATTGTATCATCAGATCTTTATATTGTGTAAGAAAAGAATGAGTTATTCCAAAATTTGCCATGTTGAAAATTAGCAAATTTCCTAAAAGGTAGAAACAGTTTTTTTTTTCCTTAATACAACTTTTATTTCTACAATGTACAGACTTAAGAGAGATTTAAGCAATTGGGAAAATAGAATTTACATGTGTATAGTAAACCGCAAGAGACGTAGTGCAAATTTCCTAAAAGGTAGAAACAGTTTTTTTTTTTTTTTCCTTAATACAACTTTTATTTCTACAATGTACAGACTTAAGAGAGTTTTAAGTAATTGGGAAAATAGAATTTACATGTGTATAGTAAACCGCAAGAGACGTAGTTTTAGGTATATGCCCACAAATGCTTTGTATTTTCAAATGCTAAAAAATGAAGGAAATACATGAATAAGATATTGGTCTATTGCATCTGAATATCAATCATGCTTTCTTTCTTTCCCCGTATGGCTTGATGACAAAGCAGTCTATGGAAATCTAGTGTTGATGACTGGAAAGTGAGGACAGTTTGGGAGCATGGATCATTGACTTGATGGGGTAAAGAGGACTAAATATTTTCAGTTGGCAGTAACTACCTATGTAATATCTCACTCTCCAAATGTCCAGCTGATTAAGCATACTGGATTTTCCTCTCAAACCTTTGCTGGATATAAACTGATTTCCTAGTGATAGCGGACAATTCTCAACTCATTAGAAAAAGAAGAGTTAGATTTCACTGGAATCAGACTAATTAACTGCTTTCTATGGAAGAAATAAATCCAAGCTTCCTGATAGTGTTTTAATTACTTGTTGTTTTTCTGTTATATTAATATTAACAGCATTTGAGTTTTAATCAATAAACTTGGTAAAATATGAGGAAACAGCTATTGAATAGATATTACTCAAAATCCCAAATTAGGTAATGAAGACTTTGAATCTTAATAGATTTATGACCAAAATTACTGATAAGGCATAGTAATATCAACAAAGAAAAAGCACATTAGCTGATAAATTGATAAGGCAGAAAAGTGAAGTCATTTAGTATCCTGCTCATTTCTGTCTCCATCATAGCTCATATTATGCAGGAGGTGATTGTTTTCAAGCTGTGATTTAGGAGGCATTAGAAATGATTGCTTTATCAAGGAAGAAAATATCTAAGTGTTAGAGAAAGGTGCATAACACCTTAGTGTTGAATATCAATTTTAAACAACAGTGTAGTTTTATCCTGAGACAAAATAAGAATTACAGACCTGACAGGAAATTGAAGGCATTATATGTATACTCTTTTAATGAATATTTAGTTAATATTTGCTATGTCCCTGGAAATGAACCAGATGATAGAGATAAAATACTGCAAATGTAGGGGGACAACTTCTTTTATTTCTCACTTTGGGTTAAGGAGGTCTTGCCAGAGCATGTTACAAGAGGATAATTGAAGCAGAAAGAATGACATAGGCAATCATAGGATGATCTCCTTCAAAGAAGAGAACACCATATGCTAAGCAGTTATGGCAACTGTGCTTGGAAAGTATAGATGCAAGGAATTATTGCAATAAAAGGTTATTCCTTATTATTGCTGAATTTCTCTACTGTGAAGGAAATGACAAACATTTAAATATTCTATGCATAGGGGAGAAAAAATCAGATTAGTCTTTAGTAATATCGTTAAGCAGCATAATTGCAAACATATTGAGAGGGAGCACCAGGACATAAATAAAAATTGCACTGTATTTAACAAAACTACATAGCAGAGTTGATAAGAAGTCCTAAAGTAATTCCAGCAGAAAATTCAAAAGGGAGGCAGATTAGGATGTCAAAAGTTTGGGTTTAAAAAATGTCAATAATGTCATTTACCCTTCGTTTGTCAGGGGGAAGTGATCAGAGGTATTTTTGCTAGAAAAGAAAGCCCTTTGCATTATATGTAACAAATACACAGAACAAGAGTGAGGTTCCTCTAGTCAACTTATATTTTCCACTTACCCAGGGGCCAACAGTTAGGAAAATAAGTAAGTGGAAATTTGTTGAGTAGTAAATTAAGGGTAAGTATTCATGAAATCACATAGCTTAGGGAGTTGAATTTAACCATATAGTTAAACTAAACCAGAGTAAGCATTTAAAAATGCAAAATAAAATGGAAACTAAGAACTGTAGATAAAAATTCAAGAAACTCTGTACTACAATACCCAAATAAGTATCTTCAAGCAATATCCTCTTGCCAGCCAATATCCTAGAAAGCACTTTAAGTGAACTCAGTCCAACTATATTAAAAAATGTTGATATTTCAGATCAAAGAAGGAAATACGCTAGTTGCTTAATTTCAATTCTGTATATGACAGTGCTACTTTTCCTATCTGTGTATTCATTTCGGGTCTCTGAATATTCCATGCAGATTTGGAAGAATTCCAAAGTCAGTTATGAAAAATCATACATCTATAACAACATTCATCCTTCTGGGGTTGACTGATAACCCACGATTGCAGGTTATGCTTTTTATGTTGCAATTTATCACCCATATGTTGAGTATAACTGGGAAACTGACCATCATCACACTCTCCTTTGTGAATTCTCACCTTAAAACCCCCTTGTACATTTCATTCAAAAATTTTCCTTCTTAGAAATCTCATTCACAGCTACATGTGTCCCCATATTTTTTTATGACCTTTCAACTGGGGATAAGACCATTACTTATAATGCTTATGCCAGTCAATTATTTTTTATTGATCTTTTTGGGATAACAGAGTTTTACCTCCTGGCTAACATGTCTTATGACAGATATGTGGCCATTTGTAACCCTCTACATTATATGATCATCATGAGCAACAGAGTCTGTAGCATCTTTGCCCTCTGCTGTAGGATAACAGCTTTGATGCTGACCGTTCCACCCCTGAGCCTCAGTTTCAATCTGGAATTCTGTGACTCAAATGCCATCGACCACTTTTGCTGTGATTCATCGCGTCTCCTGAAGATCTCATGCTCAGACATGTGGTTATTAGAACAGATGGTTATGATTTGTGCTGCACTTGTACTAGTGATCACACTGGTAGGTGTAGTTCTCTCCTATACATACATTATCAGGACCATTCTCAGATTCCCTTCTGGTTAGCAGAGGAAAAAGCCTTTTCTACCTGTTCTTCCCATATGATTGTAGTGTTCATCACCTATGGCAGCTGCATCTTTACTTATTTGAAACCTTCAGCAAAGGATGAAGTAGATGTTAATAAAAGTGTGTCAGTCCTCATGTCTTCTGTTTCCCCCATGTTGAACCCATTTATTTACACACTGAGGAATAAACAAGTGAAAGAAGCCTTCAATGATATAATAAAAAAGATTGCATTAATCTCAAAAGAAAAATAGAGTTCCTAAATTGAGAGATGACATTTATAACTTAAATATTTCTCCTAAAGCTTGTAACCTCTTTTAGCTTCCACTTCTGTGTTAAGTAATGTTCAATAATGTTATCTTCTTCAATTTAGTCACACACTATTCAATTATTCAGTCATTTAACATTTAACTACAGAACATGTAATATGTGTTAAATTATATGCATTATGTTTATTTCCCAGATTAATTCACCTATTAAAAATATCTTTTCCAAATTATCATGTTCAGGAAATCTACACTTTTTAATATAATATGGAAATAGATATCCATAAAATGAATTTGTATATTTATTTCTAAGATCTTCTAAGATAATCTCACAATTTTTACAAATGTAAAGCAAGTATTTTTTAACATATTTTAAATATTTAGTTAAGTTTTTCCTTGTGAATAAAGCTTGTAATATCTTCATACCCAAGTCTTCAAAATGAAAAACAATATCTTGAAACAAACAAATCAAAGAAGCAAAGTAGAATATCTCACTTTCATTTATAAGTTTCTTTTAACATATGGAGGCAACGTTATCTGGAGTGGAATGAATGAGGAGTCTATTGGAGATGACAAAGGAAAGATAATGGGTTAATAATATACTAATAGCAAAGGGAAAGAGTCTAATTTATATGAAGTGATAGGGAAGCAATGGAGGGATGTTAAAAAGAAGTGTTGTTCTGACTATATTTTTAAAAGCATAACTCAGCCTGCTACACAGAAAAAGCTTGTGGGGATGCCAATTTTGGAGCATCATAATGGTATAGAATAAAGTTACAAAAGCCCTTGAAAACATGATTATCACTTGGGCCAAATAGTAGTATGGTAGAAGTAGCAGGAAATGGCCAGATTTAAAGTATATTAAATGATGGCTCTAACAGCATTTGCTGATGCAATGGAATCTACAAATGAAGTCAAACTTGACTCTTAGGATTTGGAATAAACAAATAGAAGAACGCAGCTGCCATGAAGAAGAATTATGGAGGATCAATTTTGGTAGGGACATGAAGAATTCCCTTTATGTCATATTAATTTTGAGGTCCCTATTAGATATTCAAGAGGTTATGCCAGATAGGCAGGTGGTTTATGAATGCAAAGGAAAGATCTGGAAACAGAATATACATTTTCTAATTATGTATTTGTTAGTCACATTTAAAATTTTAAGATTAGATCAACTTTTTTGGGAAATGATTGTCTAAAGATGAGAAGTGGTTTTTGGACCAAAGTCTGATGCAGATGACAATTCTGAAGTGGCTAGGGAAGAATCCTGAAAAGGAACAGTGAGATAGACGAACCAATAGAAGTTGGTGTCTCAGAACCCAATTGCCAAGTGAAAAGTAAAATTCAAGCAGCAACAACAAACAAACAAAAAAGACTTCATAAAGGAGAGATTGGCCCTTATATTTAGTAAAACAATGGTTTCAGTGGGTAACATTAAACACATGTAGTATGAGTGGAGTGAAGGGAACCAAGCCTTAATTTGAGTGGGTTCAAGTATATGTTTATGTGAGAATATGTATGAATGTAAAGGCATATAAGCATGAAAAATCCTTCAGAATCCAACAAATAGAAATAGGAAGTTAGACTAAATGATCCATAGTAAGTAATATTTAGAAAGTGATTGGAGTGGGAAGTCAAAGGAGCTTTGTTTGTGGCTGTTTATATTTAATTTCCTAAATGTTTTTTAAAGTCATAATGTGTTCATGTATTCATGTGCTCTTCTATAATACATATGCTGATAAAATGAAAGCTATAGAGGAATTATTATAAAATTATATACATAATTCCTAAATTGAAACTTTTATTTCTGAGAAATCCATATAACATCACTAATATCCTTAAAAAGGACTGTATACCTCTTCTCATTAAGATCCTCAACAGAAATAATCATTTTTTTCTTTCTGTCATTTGATGCTCTAAATATAAGAAATTTAACAGTCCATAAGGTGTTGTGTTTTGTGTTATCTCCAGCATTTGTATGTGCTATTTCCTTTGCTTTGAATATTAAACTTCTTACTCTTTTTTGGCAAACTCTGAAAAATTATTGAGAGGGCTCATATACACAGATTCTGAAAAAAAACAAAACAAAAACAAAAAAACCAACACCCAAAGCCCTGGTTTTGGACCATCTCCATGGCAGTAACGATCTAATACTTGAGTTTCTTTAGTGTTTTCATTGTCTCTCTTCTTGTGCCTGTGATCTCTTATGTTTTCAACAACTTTGGAAAAATTGCCAGTTGTAGTAAATTGGGCTTCTTGTGAAGTAACAGTTTCATATGTATCTGGAAATATTATAAACGGAAAAGGACTTATAAACCAGGTAGTAGAGAAACTTAAATAGTTCAATTAAGTCCCCAGACTATAATTTGCATATTATTTACTCTCATTTCTATATTTCATGACAGAGGGATGATGCTTCTTTCATCAGTAGAGGGTTGGATTTATTTACATTCCTTATATAAATGATATTAATGTGATAATGATATTTCCTATCATTAGATTATTAATTGATATGGAAATATTATTTGAAGATTTTTTTCTCTGTAGATTCTAATTGGATACAATCATTTATAATAAAATTTTAGAATTTTTTTTTTCTGTCCACTAGGTGAAAAGTCACTCATTTTCATCATTTGATCACCACTTAGTTCCTTTGGTTACTTCAAATACAGTATTCTAAATCTTTAAACAGAAAGCATATATGTTAGAATTACATACCCAAACCACAGCTTAACATGACTACCACCAATCAATATTCCATGCAATCAAATTTGAGTATAATATTAATTCACGAACTCTGCTAAAAACTGGAGGACAATAAGGTATGTTAAGATGTAATGGACTCTCTTTTTTAATGCTGATATTATAGGGGCAGTTTGCATACAACACAAGGAAATTCTGAAATCAAACCTTGAAATCATTTCAGTATACACACAGATTATGTAAATTAGTATGACTAACAGAAAATCTGTTGATCAAACAAAGTTGAGTTTATTAGTCTTGCTGCAAAGAGATAACACCATCTTGACAGTCTTAGTTGTGACTGAGAAGGGGTTTACACAGGAGGTTATTTGTAGGTTGGGGGATCTGGGTTTAAGTGATTATTGGTGGGTCTCTCAAGGAAGGGTAATGAATGGGATTGATCAAAGTTCATGGCACAATAGTTTTGAAGTACTGGACATAGAGACATAAGGGTGTCTTGATAAGATGTTAAAAGTGAGTCTTGATAAGATGTTATCAGTTCTCTTATTTAAGATTTAAACATGAAAAATGACAACCAACCAGATGCATAAGATTAGAAGAGAAGAAGAAGGAATTACAATTTCTGAATTAAGGAGCATTGTAAAACAATAAGAAAAGATTTTTTTTTTTTAATTCCAAACTAAGAACACTACATAAATAATATCTGTGGGGTGTACCCAATGTGACACTAGAGAAATTAAAGGAATCTAAATATTTAATTTAACAAGCAAAACCCATAGACAAAAGAGTGTGTCAGATATATAATTAAAATAATTTAAAATAAAATCCTAATAAATCAAAATTGAACAAATGGTGAAAATTCAAAAATTAAATTTAAGACTGTTTATATTGGAGTATTAGAAAACATTAAGACTGATAATTAAAATTGATTTTGTTTTTGAAAATGTTATGCAAATAGGTAAACTACATAACTGTTTTGTGTTTTTAATATAACATCTTGAAATATAAGCAGTGTGGACTAAGGAAGCAAGATGAAAGAGAAGAGGAAAGCACAGAAGTAAGATTGACATTAGACATCAACAAAAGGTGAAATTCAGGCATTTGTAATTTTCTAAGGAGAGGTCCAAAGACTGAGAACTTCTGTGGCCAATAACCCTTGGAGCAGAAAGTTTGAACAACTGGGAAACTGGGCAGAAAAAAACAATCGAAAGTCTAAGAAGCTGAATAAAGGTTTTAGCAGTATCATTGGACAAAGGATATAAAAACACAGAGGTTTCAAGGACAAGCAACCCATGTAGACATCTCAGACTGTGAAAATTACTACACCCAAGAGTAAGACCCCATATCAAAATGGAAGTGTATAATATAATTTGAGTTGATGTCCAGAGTTCTTTACCTGCCAAGTAAGAGTAGAACTCATATCTGGCCTTTGATGAATGAAGGCAAAGACATAAAATTTCATCTACCATAATAAGAACATACTTTATATAACAGTCAAGCTTGGCTCTAACCATTTCATGATTCATTGGATTAGGCAAATATGGGTTCTGATCATGATGGATTGATTTACTTAGTTCTGTTCTCTTTCCTTACATTATTATCTTCTCTCACAAATTTTACTTTCATGTACCAAAACTTTAAATACTTTATTTTCTTTCCCTGGCATCTCTTAATAATGTTTTCCTCTAGATCTATTTTAACTTTTCTTTGACATATCACTTATTAGTATGGCCCTGTATAGTCTATAACCCAAGCCCCCTTGTTAGCTGGCTTCTGTTTGGATATGATCAATGGAAGTCATCAAAAGGAAATCAAAGTCATGGGAGATATACTGGGCTATTTCCTCTCTTGTTTGGTAATTTGTCTCTGGCAGTCACTCCATCCTTTTAAGAAAACAGTTCCAATTCTCACTAGCTTTAATATCAGTGAAGTCAACCCTTGTCTATTCAGCTGTAAGGTGGCATTGTGCATTGTATCATATCCCCCAAAAATATAATAGTCAAGTCCTAACTCTTAGTACCTGTGAATGTGAACTTATTTGGAAATACGCTCTTTACCAATGTAATTAGTTAAGATGAGGCCATACTGGATTAAGGTGGGCTCTAAACAAATATGATTTATAAGAGGGAAATTTCAATAGAGGAAAAGACAGACACAGTGTGAAGATGACTATGTGAATAGGAGGTCAAGATGGGAGTTAGGCTGCTACAAAACAAGGAAAGCAAAGAATTGCTGGTAATTGTCAAAAGCTAGAGAAAGAACAGGAAAGATTGTTCCCTAGAGTTTTCATTGAGAGCATGACCCTGCTGACTCCTTGATTTCAGATTTCTAGCTTCTAGAAATGTAAGAGAATAAACATATTTTTTAAGCCACCAAGATTGTGGAAAATTTTTGCTTCAATCCTAAGAAACTCAAATAGGTGGCAAAAATTTTCTGCTTTGTATAGTCTCTAGGTATCTTACTGTGTCTAGTTTGTTCCCTTAGCCCAGCCCAAGCCTTTGTATGTAATGTCACATTAAAATATTTTCTTCTTAATTAGTTGTGATAAATTGTGTTTCATGCCATGACTTGAATTATATATTCTTATGTATAATACTTATATATATTCTTATATAATAATACTTGGTACCACTGATTGTCTAGGATAGAGCCTTTTGAGAAGGAATTTTGGGACTGAGTTAACTCAGAATTGAATTTTATGGGAAAAGAGAATGAGACACTTGTAATCTGTAACATAAGGTGGCACTGCAATTACAAAACGGATAACTTTTGGAGGTTTGAGAAGAATCAAGTGGAAAGAGATCCAGTAATTTTATATGGACTTTATTGCTATGAGAACACTTCTGATTACAAAGATAACTGTTGGGATATTTGATTCTGACAACCATAAATAGTTAAAAATGCAAGAGTTAAGTCTAGTTATTGCCTTCCCAGTTCAAGGCAAAGATGGATAAATAGAAAGTTGCTGTGTCAAGTTCAAAATTGTCTTATCTCCAAGGGGATTGGGAGGGAATAATAGATGGAGCATGGGGCATTTTTAGGGCATTGGATTTGTTCAGCATGCTCTTGCAATGATGGGTAAAGGTAATTATGCATTTTATTAGAACCTATGAAAGAGTATGATGAAGAATATAAGCCATCATGTAAACCATTGAGCATTGTTAGTGGCAATGCTTCAATTTTTTAAAACAAATCAATTTATTGATACATATTAATAAAGCATAAATCCATCCAAAGTGT
>JAQZBX010007991.1:0-49123 GCA_029593785.1 Cabassous unicinctus | reverse complement strand
CTTGCCGCATCAGCCCACGGTGCCGTGCGAGCCGGCCTGCCCTCACAAGGAGGCGCTGGGAAGCGAACCCGGGGCCTCTCATATGGTAAACGGGTGCTCTATCCACTGCGCCACACCTGCTTCCTGCCCTGAGGTTGCTGCATCAGCCCACCGCACCGCTCAGGCCGGCGTGCCCTCACAAGGAGGCCTCGGGACGCGAACCCGGGCCTCCCATATGGTAAACAGGGGCTCTATCCACTGAGCCACACCCACTTCCCCAAATGGGTAAATTTGAATATGGGCATTATGCTACACAATACCGTGTACTGGTGCTAAATGTCTTGGGTGTGATAATGGCACTGTGCTTATATATTGCAATTATGGAGCAGAGCTGCATTTGGTGGATACTGCACAGCTATTAATAATACTTACTATAGCTTTATCGTTTAAAGATACAGATGCTGAGAAATAAAGGAACATAATTTTAAATTTATTTAGAGCTCCTAGGTATGTGCTTTTAATGTTTTATCTTTAGCTATGTCTAATCGTATATATCACACACACACACACATCCACTAATTAATTTCCACCAATTTCATTGACTTTGTTTTTCATTTCTACAAGCGCTATCAATTTGGTTCTTTTTAAAAATCTATGTGTTTGGTTTTCAAAGTGTCTTGGTACCCGCTCCCCTAACAAGGGGTTTACTTCTTTTACAAAATGACTTAAATGTTAAAAATCATTTTAAAAAAAACGTATTTTATAATTATTTTTAAATTGGCATTCTGTAAAAAAATGAAAACAGACAAATAATTGACATTCTGTCATCTCAATTTTGAGCTCTGATCCACCAGTTCATTGTTTCTGGTGACTCTCCATTCTAATCCGTTGCTTTCTTATCTGCTTGGAAATTTTCAATTGAGAGCTCATTGTCAAAGAGCCTTGTTTTACTTGTGAGAAACCCAAATGGACTATGTTAAGAGTAGTCTCCCAGAGAGGTTTTATTATCACTAACCAAGGCAAATTTCGCGTTAGCTTTTGGAGGCTTGTAGTCTTCCGAATCCTCCAGAGGCTGTAAATTCAAATCCCAGTTTTAAGATGGGGTTTTGAATTCTCAAGCAAGAATTCAGTCCCAGACAGAGGGATGCGCTTCTGCCTCCTTCGCCATGATGGTCTGTCAGATTTTGTCTCTGAGCCTCGACTTTAACTGAGGGTACAGCTTTTTGACGGTTCTGCCTTGATGCAGGGGTCATTTTTCAACTTCTCCCCACAAGAGACCAAGTCCTCATTTTTGGTCTTTACGTGGATGTTAAAAGCCTAGCCTCTGGGTTACCCAAGGCGATACCCTCCCCACTCCTGTAGCCACACTTACCACTCTTGTTTTCAGTTTTCTCTTGTCTTCTGAGCCCTGAGAATTTCCTTTCTTCAAGATCAACTCTGCATTTTCATTATATTTTGGTTGTTATATTTTATCTAGTGTTTCTCTGCATGTATAGTTGGAGAATTTTCATGTTATCTTAGATCTCTGCCTAATCTCCATTGTTGATCTCTTGGCTAGTGGGAGCCCAGATATTTCCAGAATAAGGAGGCATTCCCCTCAATGAATGTTTCCCATGTGTGCCGTCTTGACCCTAACCCAAGAGTAGGGCCTAGAGCATGCTGCATTGTGTTTGGAAGTGACCATGAACTTTGGGCTTCCAGAGGCCAGATGAATAGCATAAATGAGTGAAGCTAGCCAGGTTTAAAACATACAAATTATTTTGAAGTCTCCAGACTTCATGACCTAGCTTTTATTTTTCTACTTTGGTAGCAAAACACAACCAATAAATATTTGACTTTCTTAATTCTCTTCTAAGAGAAACTAACTTCTAGGCCCAGAAAGGTGGATATCATGGCAAAATAGGGAGTGTCCATCCAAAGGGCAGCTGCCACTGATTGGGGGAAATATGATCAGTTCTCTGCATCTTATAAAATAAGACAGGAATTCAGATCTTTATGTGAAATCTTCTGATATTTAAATATTGGCCTTAAGAAGCATTCAAAAATTTTACAAAAATATGGTCAAGTCAAGCAAAATATATTCATATGCTTATTTCACCAGTTTGCAACCTCAGGTAAACATAATTTGATGATTGCCTTTCCAAAATGACTAATTTTATAACTTTTCTAAAAAAGAAAGCTATTCTATAAAACATTGGTGGGTTTTTTTTTCTTTTTTTTCAGTTCTCCCTAATTCCCTTCATAATAATTTGTACATTTCTCTGTGTCAAAAAGCAAATTTCAAATGGTGGCACTTTTCTTCATCTTTAAATTTTTTTTAATACAGAGAAGTTTTTCATTGTAAAGGCATGTTTTCCTTTAAGGAAAATGATAAAGAATAAAATTAATTGGAAACAGACGTTGCTTGACCCCCAAGTTCTGAAAACAGACGGAATACTCAAGGTCAACAATGAAACTCCAAGTATAATTTATTTGTTTTTCTTCCTTCTCCCTCCCCAGAACATTCCATACTTTGTTGGCTTCTGTCAGAAAATACAGTTTCATTTTGGTCTGCATCTTTGGGAGAGGGTATTAATTCATTGTGATCTGAGGGGGCCATAATAAGAGAGTTACAGCTACTAAGTGCCTGCTATTTCACAGTGAAGTCTGCCTGGGCATTTTTATCTAAGTGATGAGAACTTATTTGCCTCTGAATTCGAGGGTCATCATGCCTATAAAAAGACAACTACTTGGCCAACCTGAACAAAGCATGAGTTGTTTGGTGTTTATGGTCCCTTGTCCATCCCCATAGGAGTGAGGGAGGAGCAGCACAGATAGGCTGTTATTGCTGTGCAACTTTCATTCATTCCTGATGCATCATAAGGATGCCAAGAATGCCAGATGGCTACCCACTTGAACTTTCAGTTCTAGGGATATGATATAGACATTGCCTGACCTTTCTGGTTCCCATTTTTGGGCAGTGCCTCTGAATCACTTTATCATTTCTAATACTCAATTTTGGGGCAATCAGTTATGAATCTTTTAACGGCATTTTGGAACTTCTTTGTGTTTTCAGCCTGAACTGGGCCTCAAGACTGAGGGTTTCATAATCCCCTTCTGTACTGTGAAATCTTTTCCCTCAATGCGGAACACTTGGCGTTTCTTAGTACCTGTTCCCACAGCCTCCATGGCAAACTGGTCTGCAGGATCTGCCACTCTGTGAATGAGCTTCCTTGAGGCTAATTGTCAGTTAAAATTATGTCTTTCAAATATCTGCCTTCTTTTATATTCTTATTGACCTTTTATATAGACTTCAGTATCTGGTGGCCCTTCTGTGACTGTCGGTCTGTCCATTGTTTTCATAATGAACCAGGAGTGATCTTTCTAAAACAAAAAGCTGACCGTATCACAACCCTGATTAAAAACCTTTGATGGTGCACTTGTCTAGAGAACAAAAGCCAAAACCTGTAGCATGGCACTGACAGGCCTGTATAACCTGTCCCTTACCTAACCTACCAAGCGTTTCTCCTGGCATGATGCCTCCATTCAGGCTGCATCAAACTGTTTTCTGTCCACCAGGTAAAGTAGCATGTTGGACAAGAGCTTTTAGTTCATTTTATATAAAGTGCCTTTATGTCCCCAAAAACATAGCTTCAAAACAGGTAAATAAAAAAGTAGTAGAAATAGAGGGAGAATATAATGAACACTCAATATTTGCCTGGCCTTCACAAAACTCAAGAAATTAAGAACATATAGATTTTTAAAAAATGACTAATTTAAAAGATTTGAATAAATGATAATACACTTGAATACACATACATTTTTATTGATAACCTAGAAGACACATGCTATTGTCAAACATATATGAAATATTTACAAAACTAACCATGTATTATTCTAAAAAGAAAATTTCTATAAATTCTTCAAATCATAAATCATATATATCAGATACACAGATCACATTAAAATTGTAAAATAACCCTTGGGGTAAAGAGGGGACCAAAGTAAAAATAATAAGTTCATAATAAAAAAGAGTCACAGATATTTTAGAAAGCAAATGACAACCATAACAACCTTACATAAATTTATTAGAAAACAAAAATGACTGAAATTAAATGAACAAAGCAAACAACTTAAGAAGCTAGAGGAAGACAATAATATAAGCCCAAAGAAGGTAGAACAAAATTGATGATAATCAATTCAAAATTAATAAAATAGAAAAGCAAACCATTCTATTTCATAACTGGTTCTTTTAAATGCAAAAATATCTCATTGGTATGATCAAGAGAAAAATAGTATATAAATAGATTGACAATATAGAAATGAGTGTGAGAATATTACTCTGATAATGAGGAGATGATAAAATTAAGTGAGCATTATTATTTAATATAGCTATATGGAAACTTTTCTAATAAATATATAGCACCATCATTGATTCAAAGTGAATAGCCTGAAAAGATCCAGCACTTGTGGAAGAAATTTTGAAAAATAGTCAAAAATCTTCCCTAAAAAATGGCACTAGTTCTAGACCATTTGTAGATAAGGTGGGCTAAACCTTTAAGAAACAGATAATTATGTTATTCCAGAGCCTACAAAAACATAGGAAACTTCTCAACTCATTGTATTATGGTAATATTTCCCTGACACTAAAAGAAAACAAAAATAGCATAAAAAGAAAAGGATTTCATTTGTGTACATACAAGAACACTAAATAAAATATGATCACATTGCTTGTTACTAAGTTGAGTTTATCTTAGGAATGAAAGGATAGTTCAACCTTCAGAAATATGTTACTGTATTAATGAAATGTATTAATGAAAATAACAGATTAAAACACAAATGCAGTAAGATCATTGCATGGACATTAAAATCAATTAATCTCTTATTCATGATTTTAAAAAGCCACAGGAACCGAAGCAAAGATGAATACTTCTTAACACAATAAAATTAATTAATGATGTAAAATCAGAAACATTTCATTTGAGGTCAAGAAACCAGGGAAGATGTTCACTGAGGTCCCAGCCACTGAATAAGGAAATGAAATGAAATAAGCAGATAAATACTGTAATAGAAGATACAAAATGATCACTATTTATAGCTGATATGATTGCATATTTCAGAAATCCAAGTAAATTCCCTGGAAAAAATTATTTGAATATAAGTGGATATAAGACAAACATACAAAATAGCTTTTCTAAACAACAGCGGCATAAAACTAAAAAAATATTGTAAAAATATCTCATTTAATAGCAGGAAAAACCATACGACATCTAGCCTAAAGCTAATAGGAAATGTGTAAGACTTGTTTGAATAAAACTAAAAAAGTACATAAAAGACAAAGAAGGCTTCCTAACTGATATGCCCTCAGAAGTAGGAAGAAGCCTCAACAATGCAAACATGTCGAATCTCCCAAAATTATTTGTCCAGTCCATATTCAATGCTTAGGTTGGGCACTGCTTGCCCAGGAGAGTAGAGTGAGACAAGAACTTGCCTGAGTTAATTTTGGGAAATGATGCAAGGAACTTGGAAGAGTGAAAGTGAGTAGGAGGGAAAAACTTTATAGGATATTTTATTGTTGGTCACTGCTGTGAGACCCACTGGGGAGCCATATCAAATGTATCTCAGAATTTTCCACTTGAGGGAAGGAAGAGGGAGCATACACCTAGTGGTTCTCAAGTCCTATTGTCCCTGGGTTGCCCCCTGGGGTATTAACCCCTGCCTTTCCAGGTCAATGGGCAGATTTCCACAGGTACCTGAGACCTGCAGTGTGTTCTGAGACAAAGTGCTGTGAGGTCCACCCAGCTTGAGCTGACTGCTCCAGCCAGTAGCTGGAATAAAAAGGGGCTAAGATCATGTGAGTGGGCACAAAGGCATCTGATGCAGTTTTTAAAAGAAACATGACAAGCTGATTCTAAAATCTATAGAAGAGACATTGCAGAAGAATCATGAAGATAGTTTTGAAAAAGAAATAGAAAACTATGGTGGAAGGGCTAATTTTCCCACTAGACTTTCTCACTTAATCTAAGGCTATAGCAACTAAAACTATGTGGTCTTAGAAAGAGATAAATAGATGAAGAACTAGACTAAAATTGGAGAAATAGAACTATGTAATCAGGAGTTTAGTTTATGACAAAGGTACACTTTGAATCGGAGAGGCAAGGATGGACCAGTTAACAAATGACAAGGATAATTGGCTCTTCATTTGGAAAATTATACCTCTAATTCATAATGTGAAAAAAAATCTAAATGGATTAAAGATTTCATGAAAATGATTAAAAGAAAATAATCTTAGGGCACAAAAAGCATTCCTCAATAAAATACTAAACCCAGAGTCTTTGAAGACATTTGACTATATTAAAACAAACAAAAATCTTCTGAGCAAAAGACAAATGAAGGACTGGAAGAATTATTTAAACATAAAAGAAACAAAGAATTACTATCCAAAATTTATAAAGCACTCCTAAAATTCAATAAGAAAAATAAAAATAACTCAACAGACAAATTAGACAAAGACAATGATTAGGTAATACAAGAACGGAGATACAGAGAGCCAATCAATATATTTAAAAACATTCAAACTTTGTAATAATCAGAGAATCACTTTTTGTATCTTAGAACAGTGAAAATTTAAAAGACTGATAAATTCTGAGCAGGCTAGAATGCAAGAAGACATGCCACACCACAGACCATTGGTAAAAATCTACATTAAGTCCTTTTGAAAGAGTGATTTGGTGGAAGGTATCTGAATATAAAATGTGCCAACCTTTCACCCAAGTAATTCTAATTCTAGAAATCAGTCTAAAGAAACACTTCCACAGATGTCCAAAGCCTTATATATAAGGTTGTACACCAAAGTGTTATTTGTAATCATGAAAAAAATTGGGAGCACCTTAAATATTTTGTAATGCATTATGGTATGTCCACAGGAGCTGTTAAAAAGAATAATGTGTATTGGTTTTGAAAGATCTTTGAGATGAATTAAGTGAACAAAATCAGAGTACAGGATAATATGTACAATATATTTTCATTATGTGAAAATCTAATTTATATATATTTATGGAAATGGGTAGCAAAAATGATAGGAAAGATATACAGATAATTATTTTTCAGTGCTTACCTCTGGGGAAGGGCAGGGTGGTAAGGGGACAGGTATATTTGAGGAGTTACACATTTAAACTGTGTATTTCAATGGTGTTTTAATTTTTTCTTTTTTATGTTGATATATTATTGAGGTAAAAATTTTTAAAAAATGGTATCCAATTTTATTACTAAATATTTTTCTTCCCACCTTCACTAAACGAATGCATAATAAATGTTGAAACATATCAGTTGGAAGTGACATCTAATTATTGACGAGTTGGGGGGCACACCTGAGTGCCTCCATCTGCCCCGCCAGCATCAGAGTATCTCCAAGTGGGTGGAGAGATGTGTGAAAACAGACTGCAGACTGGCGGGTCATCTGGGCTTCTGCAGCTGCAGAAAGACACATGGGGACACATTGCTTTCTTGCTTGGATATAAGAAAGACTATATTTCATGCACACTGGGCACCCCTGACATCCCCAATTCCAGTGCATGCTTGGGACTCAGGGATGCACCATCCTAGGAAATATCTTGACATGAACTAGGGGCAAACAGAAGGCTGGGAGTGGAACAGAATGAACACACGTGTGAAGGAAGCACCTCTGTTCCTCACCAAGCCCCTGGGGTGGCTGTGCCCAGCCTCTCAGGCCGGACCTTTGAAGCTATCCACAGCATGCCCGGGCAGGCCAGCTAGCTGCCTCTGCATCTGGAACAAAGAGGCCAATGACAGCATCTTACAGGGGCTTCCTGCTTCAAGGGAACCCGTAGTTGAACTCTGTGCCCGCCCCCTGCCCCCCCCCCCTGCCCAGGGCATCCGCCAGTGCTAACTGATGACTGTTGAGTGCTGCTGGCCCTTCTTTGCACCCTGTTTCATTAAAGGAGCTGGGATATATCTGCTCTGCAGAGCACTAACGTGCATGTTACATTTTCCTGGAAGTTTACGAAATGTATCTGTCTTTTTCGAGGGCACACCAAGTCTCCATGCCCATGCATTGGCATTTGCATGCTGGACACTCTTAGGGACCTCAGATGTAGTGCCCTCACATTGTCTTCAGCAGCTTGGCCATCCTAGCAGGCACACTTTACAATGAGCTCAGCCAATAGATCAGATAAAGCCTTATTTCTGACTTTAGCACATAGCTAAATCTTCCTCTGATTTTACTTTCCACTCACTGAGCAAAAGCAAGCCTTTCTTTTTTACTTCCTCTGTACAAAAGAAAGAGATCATATTAAGCAGAAACTTCCGACAAAAGCTCACTAATAAGACATTTATAAATTAAGGAATGGCTATGTTGGAATCTCTAGAATCCAGATGGTCCTGGATGCATGAATCGCGCCCATTGTCAGGCCCCACACAACCAGGGGACAGTCTGAGGCCTGGAGCCCACAAGCCCAGTGGTCCCTCCAGGGGCTGTCACTTGCAGATGCTACACCCTCTTGACAATTGCTTAGGCTTCCTGGGCCTCATATGTAAATGGAGATAAAGACCCCACTTTGCATGGTCTGTGGGAGGATGAGACAATGTTCCACAAGTGCCAGCACTACCTGGAAGTATCACAGGAGCTGCTACTCCCGCTAGGTCCTCCTTCCTTGGTCTAGGACAAGATAATATGAAGGAAGACAGGGCATTCCTTTTCCTCTGCTAGACATCAAAGGGGCTTCTAAAAGTGGAGGAATATTTCAGTCCAGTGTACCTTCCCCAGCTGGAGGGCCCCTGCTCTTAGGTCACTCAACCAAGTCTCTCACACACACAGCAAACAGAAAACCTTGTTCACTGGAACCACACATTTGCACCTATTAATATCATTTGTGTCATAGTCTATTGAAATTAACATTCCCCCCCTAAAATGTGTTCCCTTGGGGAGAAAGGCAGAGGAAAACGCTGCTTGAGGATAAGGTGAGTCTGTTAACATCACCCATCTCTAACTATCTGAGAGACAGTGAGGACGTGGAATTAGATGGAGGCGGATGTGTCTTTTGGGAAGCCTCTGAAATGGCAGTGTGCCTGTGTGTGTAGAAGCTGAGATAATCATTCATTTCTTTGACTTAAAAAATCACTTTTTAACAGTATCTTTTGAGGGCGACAGCAGATGCCACTAATGGGACATCACATTTATGTTCAGTGTTCTAAATGTGAGTAACCTTTTCTTCTCTGATTATCCGAGTCTTTCAGCACTTATAAAGCCCATGTCTTTAAAGGTCTGATGTCTCCTCTCACAATGATCCCTCCTTTCTCTAACTTAGAGGACATTTCCTATATTTAAGACCCATTTGGTAGGTGTGATCTTAATAAAGGGTACTTTGTGTGTAGAAAACAACCCCCCTCCAAGCTTGCTTAAGCAAGAATGGGGGTTAGTTGGAAGGATGTACCGGTATTTCCCAGGAAACACAGGAAACATGGGTAGGAAATGACCCCGGGCAGCAGGAGAGAAACAAGAATTGGGATGATGCAATCAGGAAACAAGGCCACCTGTTCTCTGAAGCTACCTGGTTTCATATTTATTCTTGGATTGATTATTCCTAACTTTCCTTCTTCTCTCTTTCCCTCTCCGCCTAGCCTGCCACATTCCTCTCTTCCAACCATCTTACCTTGTTCTTTTTTCTCAAAGCCCAATACAGCCCTGACCCTGCCTGACCCTAAAACCAGGAGCCATGGACACCTGCCTTGGGTATTCTGTGTTTCACTTTCAGCCAGAGGAACTCCCCTACCTAATCAGCCATCCTGAGGGGGGAGAGGGGATGCAGTCCCAACTATGCTATAAGCTCCCTGAGGGCAGCAACCAGTCTTTCTGTTTGGCCCAGCACCCAGTAGGTGCTCTGTACAATTGATTAATTGATTTGATTGATTGGTCACACACTGCACCTCAGGCATGAAAGTTCCTGCAGTGTGAGCAGAGCTTTCAAATTGTCACTTGTCCTCTCTAAGAGTAAGTGCCAGATGATCCGAGCTGAACAGAGCATTGGATTCATTTATTTTACTTTCTGTAGACCTTCTGGGTGAAAGGCAGGCTCATAAAACATGTGTACGAGCTGGAAAACTTGGGGTACTTGCAAGGATGAATTGTAAAGTGTAATTTAACAACATTACATACCACGTCCAAGCTCTTGGTAGAATGCGATGCATCCCAAGCTGCTGTGTGCTTGCTTTGCTGTCTTGTAATTGCCGGTCCTTTAAGAGACACTATTTCTTCCCTAGATTAGATCTTGAGACAGGGGAAAGAAGTGAATGGTCTTTCTTAATCAGCAAAAGTGACCACACGTTCCTCCAACCTGCACGCCTCTTTCTTCCCCAGCCCCTCTGAGTGTTGTGCAGATGGAAAAGGTGAGAGGAGAGAAATCAGGAAAGGCAGAGGAAGAAGGGAGGGCCTGAGAAGCGGCTGCCAATCGTGGATTTCCACACTGCCTGGGAGAGGGCTGAATCCAGGTCCCAGATGAGCCACAGCCCTCGTCCTCTTGGGGTTCACTCCCTCACGTCACCCTAGCTTGATGCTACCACAGCCTCCCAGTCAACTCAAACATTGCTCCAGATAAATGGAATCAGGTGATGGTGGCATCTAAGGGCTGGTGAGATTAATGATGTGCTTGCTTTCCTTTTGGAAACCCCAGAGGAAATATCTGCAGATTTAATTCTCAGTTAAAGGTGGAAGTGTGGGTTTGAATCTTGTATCAGGTATCGCCCCCTTCCTGCTCAGCATATCTTCGCAAAGGTCAACTCTGGGAAAGATTGGGGCGGTGGAATCTTCTCCCTGGTGCTGTATAAAGACTCCTGACCTTTCGGTGGTCCTAATTCCTTCCCTTCCACCCCTCCCGATGCTTGCCCTCCCCACTTTCTTGCAGTTCTGTTATTTATTGAAGTGTAAAGGAACTTGAATCGCACATACATGTGCTTTCTAAAATTTCAAAACCAAAGGACATAAAAATAGATGCATGCTAATATTCCTCAGGACTGTCAAGGTCATCAAAAACAGGGGAAGCCTGTGAAACTGCTGTAGCCAAGATGAGCCGAAGGAGACGTGACGACTAAATGTAACGCCATGTCCCGGATGGGATCCTGGGACAGAAAAAGGACAGTAGGTGGAAACTGAAAGCTGAACAGGGCATGGGCTCTGGTTTATGATAACTTACAATATTGGTTCATTTATTGTACCAAGTGCACAATACTATTGTAAGATACTAATAATAGGGAAAACAGGGGATACGGGAACTCTGTACTATCTGCTCAATTTTTCTGTAAACCTAAAACTGTTCTGCAAAAACAAAATCTACTTTAAGCACGAAAACCAAATAGTGCATATTAAAACCACAATTCAGCTGGACCATCACAAAGCATTACCTTGGACACTGGTGGAAATGGAGGGGGTGGGGGAGGCTCAATTAGCTAGTCCTTCTTGGTTACCAGGAGGTAACCAAGCAATGAGCTCATTACACTAATTCATTTCAGGGCTTGCTTGAAAAGCTAGAAATTAACCATTGAAGATGGCTCCATATGGTTGGTTTCTTTAACCTGTTAAGTTCCAGGCAGAGAGCATAGCAAAAACAATGCCAGAAAGCAAGAAACTCTAGGATGCGTCGTCAAGGCGGGGCAGCCTCCACCAGAGGTGGGGGGTGGCTTATTTCCCTAGAAATGAGCCAGGCTGTTGCAAATGTTAGCAATTTGGAGCCAGCATCAGGTGGATGGCTCAGGTGGGTTGGGGTGGCTCGAGGCAGCCAAACCCCCACCCAACCTCATTTTATGCTTTAGGGATATTGAAGAACAGCACTGAGGAAGTTTCCTTTCTTTCCTGTTTTTGAAAATTATGTTTAAAGACATCGCTGACCACAAGAAATGAGTGGACTCTGTTCTTGATTCCTTCGACCTTTTCTAAATCGAGTCCCCGTTCTGGATCAATGAGGCAACACCTGGGAGCCGGGGTGGTCAACTTCCGAGACCTCCGCTCCTGAGCTTCTCCCCTCGGCGTCTTCTCCCTCTCTTTGGCATTCACCCTGGAAACAAGGTCCTGGCTCCTTTCTCATTTCAGGATTTCATTTTGGGGGAGCTGAAACACCTGTCCGCCGATCGCCTGCCACTCCACATCTGGGCCCGGCTGACAGGCCTGTCTGCTTTGACTAATGATGTGATTGATGGACAAAATAAGGAAGAACATACAAAAAAACATTTCTGTCTGGTCTGGTGTGTCAGCAAGCCTTCATCAAGTGGCTGCTGAAGGTATATTTTGCTGCATGCCTCATTACACAGTAATGGCATTCCCAGGCAAAGCTGTTTCTTTTCATGACACAAGACAGCAGGCAGCTTTATGGGCGCTGGGCCCCCGAGCCCCCAGGAAGGAGAGGCGCACTAAAGAGCGGTCATTTCCAAAAGTGCCTCAAGTTGCTTTTTTGTTGTCATGAATTTAATATGAATCAACACAATATGAAATGGGCATGAGGGACTTCAGTGACTAGTGATTTTTTAAGACTGCTGTCTAAACAGCCATCCAGGAGGAAAGGGGGAGGGGAAAGCCACAACATTTTCTTTCTCCAAACCTGTTGCAAAAAGGAGTCATCTGTCAATTTTATTGCATTAAAAAAGTACACAGAAGCATATAGTCCAAACAAATGTCTTCTTTCAGGCTAAACATGTGGAAAATGCCACGGAGCTGATGCCAGAATCATCTCACTCAGCAAACTGAGTATTCATAACTTCATCCCGATGGCCTGCTGCGGATGGGGTGACATTTGTGAGAATTACAAATGCTACACTGTTGCCTCTTTGTGCATATAATAACGATCTGAAAATTCAGATCTGGCTGGAACATGAGGGAAGCCAAAGAACTGCTTCATTCAGCTAACAAGACACCTATGAGTTATAATCCCATGCTGGGGGATGGAAAGGAATAATGATTAAGATTAAGAGAGAGAGAGGAATGGTTAAGTTCTTGGCCTGTTTTTTTTTCCTTCGTCATTAGGGTAGAGTTAAAAACAATGACCCTGTTTGGTCACAGAGTTCTTCATTTTTAGCAAAGTCTTTTAGAGCTCCTTGGTGTTGTTTCCTCCTTCTTTTATCTTTTTTCACTGGCAAATTTTCTTAACCAAGTTATTTTATTACACATTCCACCCTTTAACATGTTGGACTGTCTCCAAAGGGAAATGCTTGAAATGAAGTTTCATTTTAAAAACACTTTCTGTTCTTTCCTGCTAACATGATGAGTCTTCAGTGGTGGGTTATTGTGAATAATATGTGATTTTAATGAGTTATGATTAGGCAGACTTCTTTGCCTATAATAAATACTATGTAATAAATTAGAAAATGTATATGAGATCTTTGTTCCTATTTAAAAAGAGAAAAAAGGCAGAAATGCAAAATCATGATATGATAAATGTAAGAGATAATTTTTTATCATGTATTTAATTTACTGGGAGAGGAGAGCAGCTGACTAGTGTGTCTGTTTCGACACTGCATGATTACCCACCAGTGCAAACGGGCATTGGGGGTGAGGGACACTGTCCCACCAAGGCCATGGGTAGCCAGCCCCGAGGGGGCATGGACACGAATGCAGGGTAGACCTATACAAGTTTAGACTAAAAAGGCTACCCAAACCAGTCAGATGACTTCCTATGAGTAAAATGAGTTGTAAAGGATGGGGGAGAGAGGTGTTTCCATTTTTTGGTTGGACAAAAGCAGAAGTACCTGTTAACAGCTTTCATTAATTTCCCACATCTGTTCATATTGTTCATTGAATTTCGGGATCAAAATAACAGCATATAGAGCAAAAGGCCCTTGGAATTCTGTTGACCTGAACGTTAAAGCAAGTGACATGTCCATCAGCAGCCATGTGAGAGCAGAGCTAGCTGGAACGAGAAACACCTGCCAGCACCCGGCACCTTAGCCATTTGGAATTCCGAAGCAGGTGGTTCTTGTAACTGCAGAAGCCATTTTATCAGGAACATGTTTTTCAGCGGCTGTGCTCTGCTAATCCTGGAGTGGAGGCCTGGTGTCAGGGGTTCCGACTGCTCCCACTTCCTGCACTTCAGGCCTGAGAGGCAAAGCTTTCTGTAAATCACCACCCTGCTCTTTCGTCCTAGCCTGGCATGTTGTTTTGCTGACATCTCCTTGATTTACAACATCAAAGCTAAGCAATGAGATACTTGAACGTAGACATCCTCTCTCCTGGCTTGGGCAAAAATGGGGTCTTCTCTACAATTGAGGGTCTCAAAGGAGACCAGGAACCTTTCTTCTTGCCCTAACTTTCCATTTCAGGACTGGCCCCTTTTCAAAATCACACAAGCAGACAGCAAAGTAGGCATGGGCTCCAGGTGAGGGCCCCTTGAACACCTAAGTTTCAATCCATCAGTTCTCCAGTGAGGTCATTTTCCTCAGAGCTAGTGGCTGCAGGAGCCACTGAGGAGCGAGATCATTTAGCAGCAAAAATATTCTTTCTCAGCAAATTGCTTGAAGCCGGGAGGAAGAAGCTTCCAGGTGGGGATGCTAGTACTGAATGAAAGGAGAAGGAAATCCAACCTCGGGTTATTTTCTTTAATCTTATAGGAATCAGCCACCAGTTCACAGGGGCTGCTCTATATATTACAGCATACATTTTTTCTTTTCCTAATCAGGTTTGTGTATCTTTGATTGATTTTCTTTCACAAAACTCTTAATATTTTTCCAGATGCCTCCTACCTTTTGTCTTTTCAACTGCCACTCATCAAGAGAGGCTCTTTGGAAAACATCAGACTAGAAGCATGTCTGATATCTACCTCGGTCTCTAGTTCCTCTTGACAATTTTCCCTTGTTTTAGCTTGTTACTTTTTATGATTTTACTTGAAGAGGTGGCATAATTCAAGTTTGCAAAGAACCCTCAAAATTCTCTTGGTTTTTGACTCCGTGATTTTAAAAAAAATGAGATTTGGTTGGCATATAATTTTTATAAAAATTAATCTTAGGATTTATTTATTAAATTTGTGGAACCAATTTGGTACATATTTTCATATTGAAAGGATACTCATTGGCTATGGTTGGGAAGCAGAATTGTCTTGCATTCCAAAGAAGCTGCCTTCCAGAGCCAGGCAGCTTCCTGGGGATTCTTCCTCTGCTTTAAAGCAAACGTAGGCGCTGTGCTGGCTGCTTGCTCCCTGTAGTGCAGGGCCTGGGGATTCTGTGGCAGCAACTCTGACACACCTTGCGGGGCAGGATGGCCTGAGGGGAGCAAAGGTCTCCACCTGAACCCACAGGCTGGGGGAATTTGGAGGGAGAGGTTGCCTGGCACTCAAGGCTTTTAAAATCTGCATTGGGGGTGAGTGGATGCAGGGCAGGCTCTCCCAGTTCCAGAGGATGACTCCAGGCTACTCCCATGCACCCTTTCGGATCCTCTTGGCCTCACCTGTCTCTTCACAGCTGCTGCTTCAACTGACAGCATCACACACTCCTACGAGCCTACAAGTTGTGGAATGCCTTGCGACCTCACTCAATGCCCATGCTTGCCCACACTTGCACAGCTCAGAAGCGTGGGAGACTTAATGTCCTATGGAGCAAATCTTTGACCCATGGGTGGATAATTTCTTTCTACGTTTGTCTCCCTTTAATCCTGTGCCAATGGACTGTCTTGAGATACGGTTTTATATGGGTTTCTCAGATGACAGACCTACAAGACTAAGCAATCAGTTGCACTCAGAGGTCATCAGCTAGATAACTGCATTCTCATATTGGCTCTCCAATCTTTCTTCCCTCAATCTCCTTGGCCCCCCTGTTTGTTTCCTGGGTTGCGTTCCCTAACAAGGTAGTAGCACATGAGCTTTTGTCCCAGTCTTTGCTTTAGGTGGAACCCAAGCTATGACAGGAGTGCTCTAGGGATGGGGCAGGCTACTGGGTCTGAATGGAATTAGAGCCACTGAGCTTGGCAATTTCTCATTAGTTATCTTACTGGAGCATCAAATGATTCTGGGATGAGTGATTCCATGCCCCATGCTTAAGGGTTATGAGAGAATGGGTCAGGGGAATATGTTATAAAAAAAATACCTTCTTTGTACCCAAACCAAGACGCTGCAGACTCAAGGGCTGCCTGGATCAAACACATTGCTCTTCCTCCATGGTATGGAAAAGGTGGTGGGCCAAGTCTGAAGAGGCCAAGACCCCCCTCCTGCTCCAGTTCTACACATCTGCTCCCCACCTTGGGAATGCCATTCCCATGGCTGCCTCTTTGAACTCTGATGAGGTGTGTGAAACACCCCATCGACACATCATATCAGGTATCTTTTGAAATGAAAATCTCTTAGATCAGTTTCAACTCATTCCAAATGTCACACGTATCCTCCAGGCTGAAAATCAATCTCCCTTCTACCCTTGATTTTGTTTGAAATCCAGTGTGGGTCTACGGGCAGAAAAGCTGGCAAATGGCGAGTTGGTGATTTGGGTTGGGGCTTGGTACTGCCAGAGCTATGCCTACCTGGATGCCACCCCTAGCTTCTCTATGAAGCCCCTACTTCTCCGCCTGGCTTTGTCTTCTCTCCTCTGCCTTTCCAGATTCCTCTTGTTCTCCAAGGACCAACTCAAGTCCCGTTTCTTCTCCAGCAGACTACACCTGATTCTTGCATTCCATCCTAATCTCCTTTAACACTTGCAAGGTGAGCCGCACAGCCCAGCTGCCTAGTGTTGTTCTCTACCTGGTTCACCTGTGTGAATCCATCCCTCTAACAAGCCTCTCTCTTTTTTTTTTTTTTGGGGGGGGGGGTGTCCCTATGTCAGTGATTTCCAGGAAAATTCTTATAGCTCAACTTATAAGTTTTCGGGAAAGGAAAGAGATATTATCAATATTTTCTCCCTCTCCTCCACTCACTCCAATTCCACTTCCTCCTGATTCCAGCCATGTGTTCAGTTGTGTGGAAATATGCAGATCCACCCTGTGACCCGGGGGATGGCTGTATCAGACCCATCATCTAAGGGTTTGCTTAATCACCTGATATTTCTCCAAAGGCACTTGGCATAAAACAAACCAAATCCAATGCACAAATCATGAAACATATAAAACAAAAATGAATGCCATAAAAAGAGAGGAAAAATTTAAGCTACAGTGAATACTAACTTTAACCTATAAATAAGATCAGGACTATTTTCTGATCCTATTTTGAAATGAGAGCTATTGTAAAATGAAGAAAGAAACTTAAAATAATAGCAATTTAAGGCAAAGTGTGTGTTATTAAAAGTTTGTGATGGTGAAGAGCCAAACTCCTATTCCAGGACTGAGATTTAATATGTACTTCACACAAAAATAAATCATGTAATATTTTCATGGCAGGCATAGAATTTTATGGCTTTTATGACTATCATGGAATTGGGATTCATATTTTATAGACAGCTCTAATAACATCAAGAAAATGCTCTGGGAAAAATGGGGCTTAGAGAAAGACAAGTGATCACTCAGCAGAAGCTGAAATAAGTGTAATTAGAGCCCTAAGGTAAGGATGCTTCCCCACCTGTGGGCACCATTTAGGTGCAGCTGGGAGTGGGACACATGAGGATAGTAACTCCAGGAAGGGTGATCTTGGCAGAGTAGGACTCCCCTGTACTGGCTTATTTGATCCTGAAAATGCCCATTGCTGAGGCAGGCGAATAGTCAGAGCATTCAACAGAAAGTTTTTGGTTGGATTTCCTGGAGGTCTCCCCATCTCCTTGGCAGGAGAACAGTCCCCATTATTGCGGGGAGCAGATACAATTGTGGAGGGGGACCCCAGGCTTTCCAGGCTCATTCACCCATCATCCCAGCAGCCCACAGCCCACCTGCAGTCAGACTTTGAGAAGCGATGAGAGAGCAGCAAATAATCTAACAGCTACCACTGGTTGCGCCGACTGGGTGTCAGATGCTTTGCCGATCTTTACGAGGATGATCTGGCTAAGCCTCACAGCCACCCATGAGGTGGGAAGCTGGGGGTACGTTTATGTCCTTGTAGCTTCGGTACAAGCTCCCTGAGTGCTGTGCTGGTCGGTGAGTTCAGTGGAAAGCAAGTGTCCTTGATGAGCTAAGGTGAAAGACTGGATTCTGGAATTGTGCTCTCCTCTTAGCCTTTGAGTGCAAAATGGCTCATGGGGCCAGACTGACATGTATGCTGGCCATCAGCTGGCTCCACCTCAAGGTCCAGCTCACCTTTTTACTCCAGACACAGGGTGGCCATTAGCCCTGAGCCTCCTAAGCTCGGCCACTGACCGACTCCCTAATGCCACCAGTCCTGCTGCAAATGCAGTGGGGGTCTCAAAATAGTGACTGGCAGACCCGGCCTGGATTTGGGCCACTACCCCACCCCCATCCACAAAGGACATCATCTTTCTGTCATTCATCGGGAACACTCCTTTCTATATTCTCTCCACACGTATAGTCCCTTACACACGCCATGTGCTGATATTGCCACCATTCCCATTTGTAACTCTGGGTTTCCTTACTCTGTGAAAAGTGCCCTGCGTGCTCCCATGCCCCTGCTATCTCACCTGTAAAGCCGAAGGAGCTTCCTACCTGCTTGGCCTTATCTGCCTCACGGGGGCATTGTTCTGAGCATCAAGAGATAGCAGAAGTAAAAGCTCTTTGTAATTTGTCCTGTGCTGCATGCAGGAGGAATCCAAACACGACTTGTATAAGTATTCATGTTTTTTTTCCCCCTGTGAGCCCAGGAAGGCATAAGCAACGCAGAGGTCTAAAGCAGAGCCTCTCCTGGGGGCCTCTTACTTTGTGTCCCAGCCACTACCCCCCCCCATTGTAAATTGACTTCTGTGCCCACCAAGGACATCTCTGTATCTGTGAATAACATTTTGCGGCAGCATTGCGCTCTGCACTTGGAAATACGCGGGCCCTGCCTATAGCAGCGTTAGGAAGAAGCACTGACTCTCAGTGCTGAGAGCCAAACTCTTCTCTTCCCCAAGCTGGGCCCCGGCCTGCCTTCCCGCATGGCTGTCTTGCGAGGGCTGAACTCTCCATAACCCTAGCAAGCAAGCGTGATGAATGGGAGGCCACCGCCACTGCAGGGGCTCTGCGCACAAAGGACAGTGATGGCCGGCATTTCCTGGGAGCTCCGAGGAGCACACATCCTGGTGGGTCGCATCTGGGAAGGGTGGGGTCCTGGTCTCAGGGCTCAGGCCGGGACGGGCTGCCACCACCCACAACCGACACTTCTGGAGGCTTCAGCCACATGCCTCTGCCTTATCCAACCCTGGCTCTTTCCAAATGGCAGATCAGGTCTCAAGCACTGCCTAGGAGGTGCAGCTCTTTGGGAGGCTTAAAAACATTTCTTTAAAGGTTTATGGTCATTTACATTCTTATTATTGCTCTGATAAAATATTCAGCCACAGCCCCCTCCATTTGACTCTTAACTTGATAAGACATAATTTTCAATTGATTATTGCTCAAACATTCCTGGCACCACATTACAATCTGCTCATACATCTCATCCTCTCTCTGCCAATTTGGAATGGAGGAAAAATGGTTTCTTTGACCTTTGACCTAACTGAGGTGGGGCTGTTAGGTCATCAGGGCCATTAGGAATCAAAACACCCCCCATCTGCAGCTGATGGAGACAGAAATGGATGTGTGCAGCCCTGAGCTGAGCTTGTTTTTATCTTGGTGAGATGCAGGTATTTTTCAGAGTTGGAAAATGTCTTGAATAAATGAGCTTCGTATATATATGTTTTTAATGTGATCTGCCTGTATTTATTTGGGTGATCACAATTTATGCCAAGTGAAAAGGTTAAGAGTCCTGGAAACTGAATTATTCCATTTATTTGCAGACATGACACAGTGCAGGACAACAGAAGGCCACATCCTCAACTTGCCCTGCCCCTGACCTCGCCCCTGACCTGGAGGTGGGCATCGTGGCTTTGTGCAGCTCCAGGGTCAAGTCCCTGGGGTGGCCAGGGGTGTCCATTTGGACTGACTGACTTCAAGAAGCATGTATGGCGTATGTTCTGTGCACCCTCTCCTCCTTTCCTTGGGGCCCTTCTCCCGGGCCTGTGCACCCGTTAATGTTCCCAATCAGCACCAGAAAGCACTGCTTCTTTCCTGGCACTTCAGTCTGCAAACTCACCTTCCAGCTTGCTACTTTCTCACGTTTGCTTACCCTCTACAGAGGCAGGGGCTGGCTCCATTTTGCAAATGAGGAAAGTGGGGCACAGGTAGGTGCCCTTCCCTGGTCAGAGCCAGGCCCCCGGCCCCCCACTTTCCACTCCCTCTCCCCTCCTCAGTATTGCTCATTCTCTTGGGGGTCTTTGGGAGACACTGAGATCCTTCTGACCCCAAGGAAAGTTCTTTCTCGTGGGGAAGATACAACTTGGGGGAGATTGATGGGAGAGAAAGCCACGCGATAGGGACCTCCTGTGCTCCCCCAAATCACGGGCCCCTTCTAGCACCCTGTCTCAAGGGTGTGAGCCCAGCCCAGCTTCCTCTCTGCGCCTGCCAGTTCCCCGGCTGTGCCCTTTGACTTGCGTCCCCATCACTTTCATATTACCGGGGAGTAATTGGATATTGGCAACCGATTACGAAATTTTTCACGTCAGCTTCATCAGTGGCTCTTAGGCAACGGTGCCAGAGTCTCTTCCGAAGAGAAGAATTGTAATAATCTGCATTAATGTTCTAGGAGACCTGTAGAGCCAAGGGCCTTGGCTTAAGCTGGCCGCACGAGGGGGGCCCTGGCCAGGGGAGGGGGAAGGGAAATGAGCCTCCCCTACACCCTGCTTCCATCCTGACCCCAAAGGCTGCATCCCCCTTTGCCCTTCCAAAAACACTTCACGCGCCTTCTGGGATGAAGAGGGACATGAGCGTGCACACGCAGTGGGAGGTAAGCTCACTGGCGGTAGGGAAGGCTGATGGGAGGAAGTGGCCAGAGCTGCGGATGCATCGGGAGCTGAGTGCACTGCCCTTGCCAGATTCCTAGGCCTACCTTGGAGGTCACCGGCAGAACATTTCTGCACATGCTGGTGGCTTTTTGTGTCTTTGTTGGAGGGAGCAAGGGGGCAGGTCTGACAGAGGCCCAGGCCAGAAGTGCAGAGGAGCTAAGGACCCCAGGAGCAGGAGGCAGGAGGTAGTGGATACACACCACAGCTTGCTCGCCTCTCCATGGAACGATACCGAGGCGGACCCATGACAACCCTGGAAGGGACTACGCCTCGGTTGCCCCCAGTGGGAACCTGCTCCTTAGCTCACCTTTTATTTGGGGTGGGGGGCAGATTTCTTCCCTACCCTGATTCCTACTTCCTCAACAGTACTTCTGGGGATCACCTCCTGAATCAATTACCTGCCACATACCCTTGTCTTAGCATTTCATTCTGGAGAGACCCAAACTAGAGCAGCCTTGAATGCCCAGTGCGAAGCCTTTGAAGGTTGCCTGGATTGCCTGGGGAGCAGCAGCTGTCCATCAAGGAAGCCTCCTGCCCGGCCCCCGCCATCTCTTCCTGCTTTCCTCCAGCAATCTGATTTATCTGGAGTATCTGAGCTGAAGAAGGGAGTTGAGCACTTCTCACTGGGAGGGATTTTTCAGCTCATTTCACAGATAAAATCAATCAGATCTAACCCGCACTCACTGCAGCCCTGAGAGGGAAGTCCAAACAGCAGGGGCTGGGTGGGAGGCCTTTCCCTCCATTCCAGCCTGTCCCTCCCTTGGCCAGGGAGCAGCTGGAGCTGAGCTGGAGCCTCAGGCCTGTGGGCAGCTGGAGCTGAGCTGGAGCCTCAGGCCTGTGGGCAGTGGAAAGCACTAGCACCTTCAAGGAGCAGCTTGTCCGCAGGGAAGAGGGGTCTCCTCTTGGTGAGGCTTAGTGAGCCCTGACATGGGGGGCAGGATGGAGCTGCAGCAAGTGAAGAAGGAAGAGGCTGGGATTGTTGGCAGCCTGGTCATCCATCACATCAGAAATGGGGAGAGGGCATGATGATACCAATGATAAATGTACCTGCCCCTCTCATCTTCCTCATGACATGGAAGGTGGGCGGCTGAATGACCATGGTGAAGAGAGCCAGCTTTGGGTGGTAGGGTGTCTGTCTTCCCCAATTGTCCTCATTGAGGAAGAGTTGGAGCCAGGTTCTTTCTAGGCTGGGTTGGGGTCAGTCCTACACCAGGGACGCATGAACTGGGACCTGTGCTGACCCTTGTGTCTCCCTGCTGCACTCTACCAGGGTCATCTATGCCTGGAATTCACTCATCTGCAACATGCCCCTTCTGGGGCTGCAGCTCTGTGTCCCTGAGCAGGGCTGGAGCTCAGACCAAGAAGCTCAGAAGAGTCTGAGGGAGCTGTTCCTTGATTTCCTTTCCCAGAATAAGGATGACACCCTTGGTCCCATCTCATTTTCCCAGCAACTTGCAGGTAGGAGGGCAACCCCTGCTTCCTTATGAATTGCAATTCTTTCCAGTCTCTTCACAGACTCAGATAGGCTGTTCTCATGCAAGGAAGCAATGAGGCTCTGTAAAGGGCATTGAGAGGGCACAGAGTGAGTGCTCACCTTGTGGGCACCAGGGCAGTGTCTGCAGGGAGGAGGTGAATTTGCCAGCCCAGTGTTCATGACCCTTCTTCTGGTATCAGTACCCTGGTTTACTTTGGGGATCTGTTCCTCCTTCTTTCAGTCTATATCTTTTAGCTAGATGAGCTCAAGTGATGACCACATGACCTCAGCCAAGACAATCACAGCATACGAGTCTTTTAAGGGGTACATTTTAAAGAGAGACATTAACTCCCCTACAGTAGTTGAATGGACATAAGCCTGGGACCTCTGGCAGCTATCTTGGCACCATGAGGCAAAGGCTTACCTGAGAACAGAGCCAATGGCAAGATGAGAGAGAGTCAAATGACACTGTTTGGTGTCGCAGGTCCAGCAGGGCCTGAGACCACATCTAATGCAGGGTTTCTGTTATGTGAACCTACAGATTCTCTTTTATTGCTTAAGCCAGTCTACTTTTGCATATTCTTGTCATTTGCAACAGCTATCCAGATAAATACCCAGGGCTCAAAGGTAGTACATCATATTCTCATCCATCTATTTCAGTGCAATGCAATGCAAGGCAATTCAACAAACACTCAGTACTTTGCAATTCCTGTTCTAGGTGTTAAGGACACAAATGACATTTTTCCCTCCAGGAGCTTACAATTTAGAGTGGGAAACATACACACGAGGAACCACCTCCAATCTAAGGAAGGAAATACTTAAAACTTGTTGATAAAGGAGTGCTTACAAATGTACACATTAATTAATACATGCTAATTAGAAGTTGAAAGCAATCTGGTGTGGGAACACAGAGAAGTGAGAGATTAATCCTGACTAAAGGAACTCAAGAAGACTGAGGAAGAGGTAGTATTTAATCTTTTCTCTATATAATGGGTAAGGCATTTACAAGTGGAGAATGAATGAATGAATGAATGAATGAATAACTTAACACAACACATGTTTATATTAAGTTATCTGCTCTCAGCACAGTGTAGTGTTAGGTAAAAGGCTGAGTCATGGATAGGTCATTCCTGACTTAGGCTTCCAGGCTAGTAGAGAAGATCTTTCCTGCTGATAACTTATAGTGGAAGAAGAACTGCTTCCAGCTAAGGGGTCGGAGAAGATGGCTAGAAAGAGACTGAAGGGGGATCAATCATGCATAGAGAAAGGAAGTCATTTTAAGACTAGAGAACAGCCCAAGAAAATGTGCAGAATTGGAGTAATGACAGAAACCTGTGGACACCTTGAGCCAGGAGCTTACTTTGGAAGAAGAGTAGTGGGTTGAGAAGGCCTTGGAGAAGCTTAAATGTTGGGCTAAGCTTGAATGGTTGGCTGTGACCAAAGACCTGATGTCAGGGTATTCTTTGGACAGACTAATTTGGCCAGGGGTCAAGGAGGTATTGAGGGAAAGGCCAGATGCTGGAATGCAAGCCAGAAAAGCCCAAGATAAACTCAAGGCTCAAATATCAGGGAAGGAAGGGGTATTGCTTGAAATCCCAGGGCAGCCTGACTCTTAAGTACCAGAGTCCATTTTTCTCCTTGTATTGGGTAGGAAACATGCATCCCAGCATTTCTGGCGTATTCTTGTTTTGCTAAAAGAGAAGATAGGAACTTCCTCTTGGTTCCAGTTTGAAGCCATCCTAGAACTCTGCTTGGTTTATCTCAGGTTCTGTGTACATTCTCTGGCACAATGATCGAGACCAGGATGGGGAAGTGTGATGCTCAAGCTTGGATCAAGTGACCACCTTCAGCCAAAATGCAGGGGTCAGGGATGGGGCATCCTTGCTGGAGGAGGATGGAGGGACACAGTGGTCCCAACCTCACTGAAGTGGCAAATGCCCCAGCTGTGTCTGTGGGGAAGTTCTTGGAACCTGGGTGCCTTGGAGATTTTTGTGTGTTTCATTTACTTTCTTGTGTTCTAGGAAGGAATGATGGGTCCTGAATGAGATTTGCTGGAGAAGGAATGGTGAGCTGCAGACAGTTGCAGGAGGGGCAGGGAAAGCAGCAGAATGAGTGAATGAGGAGCCTTTAGAATCTTGGTTTCTCATCGACACTCCCACATCGAAAAGGCCTCCTGGCTGAAGCTGAGCCTCCATAGCTGTGACGGATTCCACCCGGGCACCTTCTTCAAAGCTGCAGGGTGTTAAGGTGGGTGCCTTTTGCCGTGGACGTGCACAACTGCTCTAAAATTTTTAGGAGGAGAACGGTCCATTCTTGTCATTCAGGTCAAAATTCTATAACAGGGCCTGGATGTTATGTATTTAATAAACCAAAGACATGGGGAAAAAATCAAAGTTAGCATGCTGCCTCTTCCTCCTAGATGAGGCTAGCCTCGGTGGGGGGATTGGCACAGCTTAAAAAGCAGAGGCCCCAGAGGAAATGTCGATGGGCTGGGGTCTTAGGGCTAAAATCCTTACAATGCACCAGCTAGAATTATACCCTCTGTGTGAGGTAACAGCAATTAGGCTGGCACCCCTGCCCTGGCCCCGGCAGCCTGCCTGACAGACACGTCAGATTAATACATCACCAGGTATGAAAGCGCAGTTAGAATTTGACTGAGGTACTTCCAGCCCGAGAAAGGGAACGATTTATCAATGCAAACTTAATAACATCTATTTGAATCTAACTAAAAATCAATATTTCATTACCAAATTGTTAGTGAGAATGAAGAAAAATTGCGGAAGTCGGGCAGTTTGGTGCTAGGGAAGCGTCAGGAGTTCAATGTGAAGACGGAATGATTCATGAGGCCGCACTGGAGTAAGGGTGAAGGAGGACGAGTGGAGAAAACTTGGAGGGCCCTCACGCTTGTGACCTTGGCCGTGAGGGGGGGAAACACAAGAAAATGAGAGCAACTGTCAGTTCCCTTCAGGGATGGAGCCATCCATAAATCACAGGAAGCCAGTCCAGGGAGAGCGGAGGAGCAGGGCTGGGGGTGGGGTGGGGTGAGAGCTGGACAGTGGGGGAACGATGTAACCCTTTGGACTCTGACATCTGAGTTGTGCTTCCCAGCATGGGGCGTGCAAGCTGAATAGATAAAATCCAAGTGGGGGAACCCTGTGACTAGTTCATACAAAACAGAGGAGGGGAAAAGCTGTCACCCACGGTGGGGCACAGCTAATCCTAAGACCAGCCCACTCTCCATTCCTATCAGAAAACTTGAAATGACAGCTTATGTCTTGCCTGGCACCAACATAAATCAGCTAGTTGGAAGAGTTGGTCTAGCTGACACTTTGGTGAAGATTTTCAGTCTGCACATATAGATCTGAACAGGCTTTGTAGTCCATCACTGGAGTAGAGTATCAATATGAATAAAATCCTTCAATTTGTTACAAAATCTGAGATATAAATTATACCTGAGGTTTTGTCTTTACTTCTGTTGTTGATCCCATTCTACCAGGTGTTTTGATTTCATTTTCCTGGTCACACTTTGCTAGCAAGACATTTGAAGACTATACATTTGTCCTTTAGCTAGGAATAAAGGAGAATCCCGTAAGATCTGATTCTTATATATATCACCCCCTCAAATTTAAATCAAGCTTCTGCTCACTTTATCCACCCAGGAGTGATGCGCAGGGACCCAGCTGGGTCTTGGTTTGAGAGGACAGGGCTCACCTGTGCTCACCAGCATTTTGGGAATCATGGGAAAAGAGGTACATTATTAGACTAAATCTCAAGCCCTAATTTCCACATAATTTCCTTTAACAAATAGGCTTAGCCTCAAACTCGCCAAAGAAGATGTGATGTGTTTTGACAGAAGATGGAAATACATTTTTTTTCTTTTTACTCAAAACTTTTTCTAGTACAGAGCTGGTCTGCTTGGGATTTGATATGGGTAGGGCATAAAAAGTACTCTGGGCCATCCCCATCCTAAACCCCTGGGACCTTTGTAGCCTTTTATCCCATAGGAACAAAATCCCTGGATCCAGGCACAAGGTGATCGTCAATATTTGAGATATACATGCTAAGAACTCTGTGAACTCCCTGAATTCCCTGTGAGGTAGCTACTATTACTGTCATCTCCATTGTCCAGGAATTGGGGCATAAGGAAGATAGGTAGCCTGCTCAGGCAGGAAGTTGCAGAGCAGAATTCGAACCACAGGTCACCCTCTGAGCACGTTGCCCTCTTGCCCCCACTCACAAGGGTACTGTGGGGTTCAGGTTGGATGGTTTGGGCTATGAAACATCCTCGTTGCATCTCTGATAGTAGGCACTGCTGTCCTGAGTCACCATAGTTTGATATATCAACCAGCAGCTATATGGTGCCATTCTCCTAGTTGGTGCCATGTGTCTGTGCTTATAGAACTCATGGTTAGTGGTGGAGCAAGCCCAAAGATTGCAGTTGAAAGTCTTTATGCTTTATACTTTATACTTGTACACCTACTCCAAATACAACTTCTTGATGACAAAGACATGAGTCCAAAAGGAGAGTTGAAGCACTGCATGCCAATCTGCCTCTGGGCATACCTTTACTACAACTGAATGGACCACCGCCTCTGAGGCATTGGTGAACCCAAGGGTGAACTCGAGTCGAGGGTGATTGCCAAGGACATTCTGCAGAAATCAATGTCTGTGACCTTCTTCCGAGGAGTCACAGGCCGAGAGTCTTTGCCATGCAGGGCTAGAGCAGATACCTCAGGAGTTGATGATGCTGGTCATGGTGCCCAGCAGAAGTTGAGAATGTGAGTGGGAGCTGACTCCACTAATCAAGAGGGGTGGTGGCTCTTAGAACATTGTCTCTAAAAGCCTTTTGCCAAAACTGCAGTGTCCTGGTACATTTTTCAAGATGGCAGCAATTGCCTGGTGGGAACAGTGTGGTAGGACCTCAGCAGGGAGCCACTTCCCTTCACCCTCATCAAGCCAGCTCTACCCACTGCCAGGTATCGTGCCCAAAGGCTTACTCCATAGGTGTTGTCCATCGCTGAAAACTGTCTATAGAACCCCCATGTAGTGGAACCATGACTTGCTATTTTTAAGAGAGAACACGGTAAGCATCTAATCAAACAAGTTCACCTCAAATCGTCTCTCAGGCACAATGGGCCAAATTGACAGGCTGGGGCATTTAACAGATAGGGTGTGTGGAAGGTTGAAACCACACAATAGTGCAAGCTCAGCGGCTGCAACCCATCAACTCCTGGCTGAACATGCTGAGGGAAAGGCCTCTGCGAAACTTGACCTTGCCCAAGCTTATCAGCACCTGTTTGTCAATGATACTCTAACTTGCACTCATCACTCAGCAAGGGCCATTTTGCCATAAGTGCCTTCGGTTGGGAATTTTTTTTGGGGTCCTTAGATTTTTCTAAGCCTCCACAGAGACCTGCTTCCCAGAATTCATAGGAGGGGTTTTAAGTTCCAGTAAAAATCCTGCCTCAGGATTCACAAGATAAGTTTACAGAAATGCTTGGGAAATATTGGCTGTATTGGGTGTCACTGAAGAAAAGTATACATGAACTTGGACCTCCCTGTGTAGTGTTCATGGGCTGCTTTTTCCATGAGGAAGAAGGGAGGTTTCTCATGGCAGGAAATCCAATTAAATTAGTTAGTAAATGCAAAGTGCTTAGCTCCGTTCTGGGCACAGAGTAAGTGATTTGTATGTAATAGCAATAGGGATTGTTATTCTTATTCCTCTCGCTACTGCCATGACTCCTACTAGTACTTCTCCCACAATGATTGCTTCAGCTTAAGTCCAGGCTTGCTTCAATTCTCCTCATCTAACTTCACTGAGGCCAAATACAGCCACTTCCTGATAAGATTTGTAACCCTTCACTCGAGATGACTCTCTTGGAATTTAAGAATGAGTGTGGTACCAAGAGGAAGGACTCTGCAGATGAACAAAGAATGAGGCCTATGACCATATACTGCAATGGAGCGATTCCATGATATATAGTTTTGTGAAACAAAGCACAACAGAGAAAAACGTGTATTTGTATGCTATTGTTTACTGTTTAATTAAGAAAAAGAGGATACCAATATATTGTATATAAATAAGTGAAATTACAAGCCATAAACATGGTTATAAGAGGAAGGAGGAAAAAAGTAGGAGAGAGAGAGAAGCTAGGCTTGTCTAAACATACTTTGTTTTAAAATCTTATTTCATAACCAGGTAAATATTTTACATAATTATTAAACACAATTAATTCAAAATAAGGAAGGCATTTCCTAAAAATCAAGTGCAAAGTGAAGCAGATGAAACTAAATGTATATCAAGATGGCTATGTAGCCTACAGAGATTATTTGTTTTAGGTGATTTTAAAATAGATTCCATCGTGGGTTATGTCCTATGGACAAGAAAGAACTGCAAAAGATTGTTTTCAACATCATATTATTAATAATAATATTGTTATTCTGAAACTCTCTCTCACATGTATGTATTAGGATAAAGCAAAGAAGAAATTATGTTAATGTCATTAGGAACCAAGATTATTAGCATAAGAGAAAAAAGAAATATAAAACCAGAATTAAAATATAAATTTGAATTGAAAATGTCATTTTGAATTTGTGATGTATTTTCTCTTGGGAAGGGGAATTATTTCCTCTCCTCTCACTGATCAGGTCTGAAAACATTGACCAACCCAGTAGGGTCGAGAAGACTGATCACTGGGTTGGGGTATCTAAATACCATTTCCCACCAAAAGGAACCTGATGAAATGGCTGATTCCAGATTGAGGGCAAAAAATGTACAAGATTAGCGTAGAACTCTTGGTCATATAAGAAAACAAGAAAGATGACTGGGTCATGTCAAAAGAACACAGAATCCAATCTGAGGCTTCTGCTGGCCAGAGATGTGACAAAATCCTCTGGCCAGAGTGTGTCAATGTGAATAAAAACTGCAATGGATGGGAAGCGGGTGTGGCTCAATCGATAGAGGCCCCGTTTGCCATGTGGGAGGCCCCGGGTTCGCTTCCCGGGGCCTCCTTGTGAGAGCAGGCCGGCCCACGCGGCACGGTGGGCTGGTGCGGCGGGGCCTCACAGCAGGGGGGAGATGGGCAGACACGGAGAAAACACTCAGCGAATGGACACAGCGAACACAAGCAGCAAGGGGGGGATAAATAAATAAATAAATAAATCTTAAAAAAAAAAAAAACTGCAATGGATTGAAAACCCTAGGCAGGTCAAAATGCATTATTTCATATTAATACTTAAAAATCTTATTGTCACTTTTGGAGGCCAGAGAATCTACTTCTTATTCTGAAAGGTGACAAACCAAGGGAAAGAATCCAGACTTTCTTATAACTTACCTTTCCTACAAGAACTGTACTTGGGGTAATCAAATAATTGATAAGAGAAAATTACCCCTTTTAGAAGTATTGCAGCTAATGAAGGAAGAAAGGATGGTAGGATTTCCAACCCCTGGAGAAAATGAGTTCAGGAAATTATTATTAATGCCCATTACCACCACAAGAAAAGAGACAACCTGACATTAGATGCTTCCTGATGGAAGTATGCAAGGCCTCTTACTATTGCCAGAAAACCAAACCTGAATCCTGTGCAGCTTCTAGATCTAAGCAGCAGGTTATGGAAAATACTGGGGATAGATGGAGAGACATGCTAAAGGACACAATGGTGATGCAACCAGCAAAATCCAGAATGAAGGAAAGTCTCTAGGACAGATGACCTGGTTCTCCAACAAATAAAAAATTAGGGAGAGGAAATCTAGGCATTAAAAGTTGAATGAACTGACTTTTAATGAACAGACAAACCAAAGATATAAATAGAATCCCCCCAATTGGCTATTAATTGTTTAAAGCTGAATGGATATTTGATGATGTTGAGAAATTATTCTCATTTTTTTATGGCAGCTGATGGGCTTGCAAAATCCTTCCCCACACCAGCCTGTTTGAACTTCAGAACCACCTTCCCTAGCTTTTTCTTAGATGTGAAGAGCAGAGCAGCTGAAGGCCTTCACTTGTCAGAGGGCTACTAAACATGGCCCAAAGGCCATATGATTGGCTGTGGGCAACCATCCCCCAAATCATACCCAAAAATCAAAAAGGGGGATGAAAGAGAAATTATTCTCATTGTTTAGGCCTGAGAATGTTGTCTTTTAGAGATATATACTGAATTATTTATTGATGAAAGCATATGATAACTGGCATTTGTGTGTGTCACAATAGTGCCCCTTGGCGATGGAGAGGTGGTGAGGGAAGTGGAGGAAGGCAATAGATGAAAAAAGTGTGGCCACAATGATAATTGTTGGATCTGATCGATGAGTAAATGGGAGCTTATTATATTATTCTCTTTATTGTGTGTTGACATTTTCCATAATAAAAATTTTAAAAAATTTCAAGTCTTATATAAGCCTATTTCTCAACATCTATTGAGTACCTATAGTTGGCCGGCACTATGCAAAGGTAGGAGATTTTAAAGTTTGCTCTGACACAGTGCAGTCCTCTAAGAACTTGCTGCAGTTGGAGAGACCAGTCAGGGGTAGAGGGAAGATGGGGCCTGCTGGGAGTGTGGGGCAGGGGAGGCAATTCTGCTCTGCTGGAAAAAGGGCTCCCAGAGCTAGCTGACACTAGCAGAGACCACTTCTCTACTGTCATTTGTCTTGCCTCCTAAGGACTCAGCAGAGTCACAGAAGGAAGAAAGCTGAAATTCTTCCTTCTGAGATGAGCATACCAGTGGTTTAACGGCCTGCCTCACCAACGCACTCCTGGTGGGGGTGAGTCAGTTCACACCCAGTGGGCCTCAGCTTCCTAGTAGATCCCGAACCCTCCATTTCACAGAGGGCCACTAAATCATGAAGAGTGAGGAGGCCTAGTATAACGCTTCAGTTTGAACAAAGACCATGTGCTCGCTGGAGCACATGACAAAGCTGAGAAGACTTACTCAGCATCAGGAGGCAAACTGCAGGAGGACAAGGTAGAGAGAGCAAAGCCTTTGATGCAATTTAATCCCTTCTGGAGTGTGAATGAAAATTCTAATTATGGGAACTATGCCTTGAAATGGAAGGGTCCAGAATCACAGTCTTTGGTACCTGTAGAGGGCTATCAGGTATCCCAGGGGACACTGTAACCAGCTGAGGTCTTTTGGATTCTTTGCCCTAATGTGCACCTGTAGCCCCATATTGCTATTGTTTAGGATGGGCCAAAGGTCTGCTGTTAAAGGCTCCCTCCCTTCTGCAGCCAGTCTCATTCTCTTCAAAGGGTCAGGGAAGTGGACACCTTTGAAGAAGGGGATGGGAGGGCCAAAGGTAGGTGGTATGTTCTCTTCCAGAGAAACCACAACTCATCTGAATTAAGAAGACAAATCCACACAGGATGAAATGACAGGCAGCTCGGAAGACACAAGTGCCATTGCAGCTCTAGGCTCCGCACTGTGAGGAAGACATGAGATTCTGAGCAGGTTCTTGGAAATGAGATTTGGTGATGTCATGGGCAACAACATGCCTGGTACTACCCCATGCAATATTTGTTGTGTTCTGGCCCACTGGCTTTGCCAAGAATATCATTTGTGGCTCAGGAAGTATGACGTGGCCATTTTTCTCATTTCCTCTTACTATGAGTTGTGGCTAAAGAGTTCATCAGTGATCAATAAAGAGCTGTGTGCTAATGTTTGCTCCTTGGTTCTCAAGGACAAAATTGTTTTGCTTTAAACCTCATCTGCTGTTAGAGGGGTCCCAGCTGAGAAGGGGAAAATAAACGCCCTCAAAGCAGAAGAGCGTCTGCAGAACTCACTGTTCCTTTGCTCCGTGAGGATGGACAACGGTTCTGTCCCTACACGCTTCCGTTGACTAGAGCTTATGAAAGGGCCCTGGCGGACTCTTCATCTTTGGTGCTCACCCCATGCCCACCAAAGCCTTGGTGCAGAGATGATGCAGGAGACCCAGTTCTGCTTCTGGACACAGTCCCATATGGAGGAGGAAGGATGCTGAAATGGCCTCTGACCATCACAACTCATATTGTGGAGCAGGTCAGGGAAGTGGACACCTTTGAAGAAGGGATTGAAAGGGCAGATGTTAGGTGGTATATTCTCTTTCAGGCACCAGGCAGAACTGTGGAGGGAGATTGGGTTCAGCGAGGGCTGCTCTGGCTTCTTCAACCACACAGGCTGCTGGAACCATATTCAGCATGAAGGTGATGCCACCCGGCAGAACTCCTGAGACCCCGGACCCACCTACTGTTTTCAAATGCCCCTTCCCATCCCCCCCTCTTTCACAGCAAAGCTGGTGTCGACTGTGATAGTGCCAGGCTGGGAATTTCTTTCCCCTGCTAGAGGTTTAATAATGAGAATCACTGAGAAAGCCTCAGGACCTGGGTGGCCTGGGAGAGTCTGGTCTCTGCAGCCTTTGTCTTCTTGCCCATCATTTTCTTGGAGTGGTTAAGTCAAGAAAGGAACTTACTGGACAACATGAAATCGGTGACTTTTCTTGATCATGAGTGAAGAAGCTTTGATTCAAATCCCATTTGATATCCATGTAAAGAAAGGTCTTTCCATGGACAAAAAGGAAATTTCTTAGGAATTTTATGTGAGACATTGGCCACTTCCACATGCAAGGCACAAGTCCTCTGGCTTTTTTCTTGCTACCATATTCATTGTCAAAGATGCCTTAGGTCATCATTAGCTATTTTACCATCCTCTAAGGACACACAACTCTTTCCATGAATAGGAAAAAAAAAAAAGCGACGCTGGAGTGGACACTGTCTCTGTAACTGCTGTTTCGAAAATATTGGGTTATTTGGAACACAGAAAAATATGTGTGAGTGTGTGTAAGGAAGAACGGGCATATTTCATGCTCAAGGAAGACCCTGAGATGTGAGGTTTTATGTGGGATTTTGACACTTTCGTGTCTTGCCTTAAAGGCTCTGCAGTTTGATCATCTGTGTGTATGTGATACAGAATGCACCTAAAAACCCTTTGGCTAAAAGCTTCAGAGTATAGCTGTCTTAATTTGGTTTTCAAATACAGAGAGAGAGGAGATGCTGTGATATCAAATTCCAGAATTATTTGCAAATTTTAGAATATGCTTGAATTTTGCCTTCTTAAGTACATTCAGTTAGGAAACAATATGAAAAACCCACTTAATCATGATGAGCTTAGAGGATTTTTAAAAGCTGAGTTGCAGCCACATTTACATTCCCCGATAATTTCTTAATTTTCTTTCAAATCACCTTTCATCTTCATAAAATGAACTGTAAAAATCCTTCTGAATTCCATAATGTGTCAAGAAAAATGGGAAAAAATTAAGGAGGCCCCTACCTTTTAATCATTCTGTTCATAAAGTGCTGTAACTGCACGCCAGGAAAAAAATGGAGGCTCTGGTGTCTGAGGTATTTTGTGCCATAAACTCCCATAATAGAAACAGATGGTGAAACTGCCTTGGAAGTGAAGAAACTAGTGTACACGCAGCTCACCCTAACATATGAAGAGATTCAGAGCTGACACATGAAGGAATGCGTTTGGCCAGGTGCCAAGAGTACACTCTCATTCCGGCGGGTGCTCAAGCTCGAGCTGGGAGACCCACAATTTCAGGATCTGGAACACGAGGCGCTCCAGGATTTAGAACTCTGTGGAAGGCTCTGGAGCTCTGTCTGCCCTGCCTAAGGAGTACAACGTTCTCAGGGTTTCAGGCGACCGTCAACTCCGGTGGAGAGCCCGCTCTGGCTTTTAATAAATCGCCCAGAAAAACAATAGTGGAGAATTGCCAGCTCTGCTGGAGCTTCCTTGAACTAAGTTAGGATTTGCTTTTTTACCTAGAGCTGCCACCAGTGGCGGCTGAAAGAAGGGAAAATCTTCCATACAAAGAGGCCTCAGTGAAAATGACGTTAGATGGGAGTTGGGGGCACACGGTGTCAGCCTGAGCTGACCCTGCTGGGCTGGATGGCACAATGCAGACCAACGGGCCTCTTGGGGTATAATAATTTCCAAAGTAAAGTTAACCCAGTATCCAAGATTTCATCCCAATGACATGGATACACACATTTTGCTGACTTTTTGCATTACAGTGGGCTAAATTCTGTGACAAACAGACCCCATGATGTAAAGACACAAACACAAGGGAAGTTTGTTTTTCACTTTCTCAGCAGTCAAGGGTGCACAGGTGGGTGGGAGATTCTCCCTGGATGCAGGTTTCCTCCAGCCTGCAGCTCTACCGTCCTCTGGGGCCTCGTCTCTACCTGCATCCTGGCAGTGGGAGGGGAAGAGCATGGAGGAGGCCCACTGCTGTCCTCAAAGCTGTCCCAGAGGATGCCCATTTCCCCTCCACTCATAATCCACTGGCCAGAAGAACTTGGTCACCAGGTGACTAGGAGAGTGGGGAGAGCCCTTCTAGTGGCTGCTGCAGTGTGGCACACTGATGCCAGGCCACACCTGCCCAGGCCTACTTGCCACAGCTGCTCTCTCTTCTTTCTTGAGAAATGCAGGATCTTCTGCATCTTCCATCCCTGCTGTGCATTAGGGTCCTCAAAGGACTCTCTGGATCCCCTCCCTGCCATCCAGACAGTATGCCCAGAGGTTCCAAATGCAATTCCTACAGCCAAAGTCATCTGAATTCTGAACAAAAATGGAAAGAATATCCGCCCCTCCAGAGGGCTCAGATCTGGTGGCAGCTCTGAGACCAGGCACAATTTCCCTCGGTAAGCTCTGATTCCTGGCACTCAGGTCCAGAACTTTCTCTTCCTGGCGTCTATGCCTCCATGGAAATCAGTCAGGCAATGAGAAACCCCTGATGGGAGATGAGTGGGGGATTCAAGCCCTACAAGCTCATCTCAGTTTAGGCTCAGCCTGAACTACCGACCTCCCAAAACGAATTCTCCTTCCCAGCACTGGCAGCCCCTCTTTGTTTCCCACATACAAGCCAGCACAAGGAGCAGTGTAATTTACCCACCTGGGATCAGAGCCTTGTGATCTGTATGACTTACTTTCTGCCATTAGCATTCCTGTGCCTGGAGAGGAGATGGCTAGGCAGTTCTAGACTCTTTATAAGTATCTAGGAGAGGAAAAGGCATGCTGACCCCTCTGAGGATATCCTGAGATGCCTCCTGCGACCGTGACTCTTCTGTGACAAGAGAGCCCAGGGACCTGGAGAGAAGGGCACTGTTTTAAAGAGCAATGAGCTAGAGAGACATGGGAGCCAGTCCCATGTGTTAGGCTGCCCAGTGGCTGGTTTGGGAGCAGATCAAGTGTTGGGAGCCTGAAACTTCAGTAGTCTGGGGAGCCCTCCAAGAAAAAGAATCCAAAATTATGAATACAAATTTGCTAGGGTTTCTCCCTGGCCTGTACTGGGAGACAAGCTGGACTAGAGGGGGTCCCCAGGCTTGGGCTTCCTTAGAATTCTTCTCCACTTGGGGGCTGGAGTCGGGGAAGCCCTGGCCACGTGTCAGTGTGGTCTATACTCGCCAGGTAGCTTGGCTGGTGATGGAAGGTAGTGAGGGGGGTCTGGGGCCAAAGGTCTTTGCAAAGGCAGCTGTTGAGAATAAAGGAGGAGAGAGGTCCTTCCTGCTCAGTGATGGCATAAAAGGCTGACCGCTTAGGCGCTCTGCCTCTTCAAAGCTAATGCAGCACTCCTGCATAATTGTAGGAAAGCGAAGGATACCTTGTGCCCCTTCTACTTCTCCTACCCACCGTCTCTGATGGCCCACCTTTCCCTGGTCATCCCTTCACCCACCACCCCAGGGCACCCGAGCCACAAGCACCCCTTTCAATGAGATTTCCAGATGGGCTTGTGGCTTCCATCAGACCATGGATTCTCAAGGGTAAGCACAGCAGCATCTTTCCAGCAGGGTCCTCCCAGCCTCTATACCTGGAATGGTGCTGGGAACAGACTGTGTGCAGTAAATGTTGGGAGGCTGGCTGCCTGGATGCGTAGAAGGATGAATGGATGGAAAGTCTGATCTGATTCCTATTTGGTGGAAAGATCAGGCACTGCTTCCTGCTACTCCTAGGTTTGGCTTTTCCTCTTGGGGAGGCTTTTCACCCTGATAGGTAACAAACACCCTGTGAGTGGGGTGTGTAGCTGACTCATTGTTGCAAGCCCTTGGTGCCTGGGAGAGAACTGAGCATGTGGAAGGAGCTCTGCGAAGCAGGACTAATGGCAGCTACTGTTGACACTGAGCTGGCATTGACAAGGTGGTAGACCCTCAGGTTTAGCAGAGGTGACCCCAGTTGGCTTTAGAAGACAGTATCCTTGGGTGACTGAGTGTGCACCAGACACCTCTGGGGGTCCCGGGCAGGAGTGGGTGTGGGAGCCCCCCACAGCCACCTGCTTCTGTTCTTCTATCCTTCCATCCAGATCCAGCCTCCCAGAGAGGCTTATTCAGGCCCCGTAGGGCTGGGCCAGGCTCTCGGGCAGCTGCGCCCTTTTTCCCAGTTAGAAGTGTGGAGGGTAAGGGGCCAAATAGGCTCAGGATGTTGGGGCCCCAGGACCTCAACAAGATGTTTCCTCAACTCATTCTCTAGGCCCATAAACAGATGGGATCCCCGAGGGCCCTACCCTGTGTCTGGGGGAAGGAATTACCCAGGACTGGTTGAATTCCAGTGAGAATGTTGCTGGCGTTGATTTGCAGTTTGACAGTCAAAAATAATCCAAGCATTGCTTTGCATGTGATTTATACAAGTGTCTTAATTGGCATCTTGATTATATGATTGCGTGAAGTGCTGTTTTCAAGAAGGTGTATCTCTAAATAGAAAAGAGAAGAAATATACAGCTGTGACACGTACGTGAAGCTCCCCGCAATCTACGCTGTCCCCCTGCTTTTTTGCACCAACATCACATTTTCCGGTTTCTGCCCCTGTGCAGGACCTTTAGTGGGAAATATTCCCCCACATGACATAAATCTTCCCTGCAGACGTGGTGCTTGGTCTGCGTTTCTCTCTGGGTCTTCTGCATTTTTCTCGGCTGCACAGACTCAGAGATGAGGCTTCTGCTAGCCTGATTACAGCTAATTATTTCAGAAATACATTTTAAAGGCAAGTTATCTTAAGTTTATGGCTAATCCAGTGGAGAAGATCTAAGGAAAACCTGAAAATCATAAAACGTTCCAGAACATTATATTTTATGCAGTCCAGAATGTGACACATGGGGTCTTTAATAATTCACTGCTTGTTAACATTAAACAACTGTTAACATGCTCAAATAATTAGTTATGCTTGCTTGACATGTTTGCATCTTTAATAATTGATGCATTTATCTTAATTACTAACAGTATTATGGTCGTAATATGCATCTTTTTTCTATCTTAAAATTTTAACAAAAACTGACTTTTTGCCAAAAATGATTATGCTCTAAGTTCTAATTACTCATTGTAATTAAATTGCAAGCTGCAGTATTTTACTAAAATATCTTTCACAAAAATATTTAATGGAAAAGAGGTGATTTGTTGTGTATGCAGCCAAGTTAGTAAATATTTCATAAGTTTGATATTACCCTTTCAGAGTAGATATAAAATAACAGAGCTTTCAAGATACAAGTCCATTTAAAAATCCTCAAGAGCTGAGGAATTTTCCACCACATCTACTCAAAACAGCAACCCGTTCTACCTCAGAAGCCAGATACCAGGCTTTGTGTGAGAGAGAAAGTTGGCTTTAAATGGCCAGGCAAACCTAAGCCTCAGCCTCTGTTATTGGACACGGTGTTGATTGGAAATCAATGGGCGAGCCATGTCCACAGTTTCCTCCAGCTCTTTCCTAGCCCTGCTTGACTGTGAGAACGAGCCCTGAAGATGGCATTGGGGTGACATTTTTATTAATGTGTCCTGTGTGGGGAGGGAGAGACACTTCCCTGTGGCCAGGCTTGGCCAGGCTGCCAGGCACATGACTGGAAGTTTATATAATTGACTCAGAAATACCCACCGCTGTGAGAACCGTGCTCCTCCAAAAAGGCAGCGACCATGAGGAGAGACGACTGCCTCCTTTACCAGTGAAGAGACTGAGGGTAGCAGGCTTTTGACCCAAGCTCATGCAGAGGGCAGGTAGAACTCGGCTCCTGGCATGGGAAGATCGCAGCTCTGTCTAGTGCACGTGTGGCCCTTGCTCCGGCCCGTGGAAGTGCCCCTCAGGTCTGATAAGGCTCCTGCTCACATACAGTCATTGTTACCGGAATTGCCCCGGCTCCAAGGAAGGCGGGGTTATGGGTTCAGACGACCTCGTCCCTTGACCTTCATGGCCCCTTACTGGGATCTCATTCCTTTGGACACTATTTCCTCTGCCCTGGGAATCACCTAGGCTGGAAGCATCAAGGAGTATGAGTAGTTGGGATTTGGGACATGCCCCCAACATGTTTTCCTAGTTGATTAGTCACTGCTGTAAGTCATTAGAGGCTTTCAAGATGCAAATCAAGGAAATATGGGGCTCTTTGGAAATGACAAGCAGACCAAGAGGAATTCAGAGCCCGGAAGAAAGAGGCCTGGCCATCTGAGGACCCATAACTCATTCCCCCCACACACACACTCAATCCTGAACACATGATATTTAATTTGTCAATGAAACCATCTCACTTCTTGGAGACCAAAGAGAGAGACTGGGCCCCAGGATATCTCTAATGGTTGAACTAGCATGGGGAAGCATCTCTTTCCCACCATCTAATTAAAAACACCCCATATCAGTTATGATGCATTTGGTTGCAAGTAGCAGAAACCCTTGACTCACACTGGCTTTAAATAAATGTGGAAAGTCATTAGTTCATATAAGTGGGTATCCAGAGCTGTGGGGTCAGGAGCTGGGTGCTCTATTCCTGGGAAAATAATCTCTTCAAGGACTCCTGTTCTTTCTATGTTGCAATGCCATCGCTCTCAGGATCAGCTTTAGCACAAGCCTGGGTCTCTTTGGATGAAGAGATTCCTGTAGCTGCTCAGCTGTCACATTCAGACATAGCAGCATGTAGAGGATGGAACCACTGCTCTCTGTGCTTTCCTCTATAGGAAGGAGAACACCCTGCCCAGTAGCCCCAGCAGATTTCCAATAGGTCTCATTGGCCAGAATGGGGTCAGAAGCTTTCTCCTGAACCAAGCACTGGCAAGAAGGAAGAAAGGACCACGAGTGGCTTAGACTTGTCATCTGGAGGTGGAACTCCATTGGGAAGTCTACATTATATCCAATATGCTCTCCCTTCCCCAACCACCTAGATCTATAGTTACTCAGAAGTCGTTTGCTGAGTACACGCTCCATGTTGGTATAGTTTAGGCATTCCAGGGGAGGTAAAGTGTATAGACGTGGACTCTGCCCTAGGAAGGTTTCAGATAATAGGAAAATGAGACATGTCCGTAGGAAAAAAAAAAAAAAAAAAAGCACAGCAACTGAAGGGATCCCAATTTCAATTGTTTGCAAGAATAACAACAAATGCTTGGCTCAGCACATTTCACCAGGAATTTTCTAAACCTCTTCTATGTGCTTAGATACATTTTGGGCATTATTGAGGAGACAAAAGAATATAAAAATGCATCTTCCGGGGGACGAATGTGGCTCAAATGGTTGGGTGTCTGTCTCCCATATGGAGGGACCTGGATTCGATCCCAGGGACCTCCCAGTAAAAAAAAAAAAAAAAATGCATCTTCCTGTTAAGTGCCTTAGTTAAGGAGACATGATGTGCATAGAAGAGGATTGTCTTTGTTCTTCCCTTACTCAGAGGTACTGATGGCCCTTGGCTAGTTTAAAGGAGTATTTATGGAGAGTAATTTCGAGGCAGAGAGGCCTCTGCGAGGCCTTTGCATAGAGAGGCCATTAAGAGGTGTCTGTCAGTTGAGAAAGCTTTTCACTCTAAGTAACTGAGAACCGGATTAACTGTGCCTTAAACTTCAAGAACATTATTGTTAAACAGTCTCAAGGTTGGCTATCAGCTCAGAAATGTACTCAAGATTTCACAATTTTTATGTCTTTTCAGCCTCTCATCTTTTCCTTGTTGGGTTTTCATCTGCTTGCTTTTTGTTCTCATGGTGGCAAGATGGTCATTGTGGCTCCAGACATCAAATCTGTGTTCAAGGCAGGAAGGAGGAAGGAAGCATAATATCTTTCCTAGCAGTCCATCAGTAAAGCTCCCATATGTTTTACTCATCAGAACTGGGTCTCCTGGGCACCCCTGTTTGCAAGGGTGGCTGGGACACTATAATAAGAAATAGAAAGGGAGAGATAGTTGAATAAGGCTGTGAATTTGCCATCCAACAATGCTGACCAGCCACAAAAGATATGGCTCCACGATGCATCTTTTTCTTCTATAGCAGGAGTACAAGAGGTGTCATAAATAAGAGTGGATAGACAAAGAAAGGAAGCCAACAGTGCCATTCCAGGTATGATGGGGTATTACTTTTATGATGAGATAGGTGCTGTGCAAAGTATGGGGCAGTTAGGCAAGTACTTTATTTTCCTTCTTATAGTTGAGACTTTTGAGAAGGGAGGTTTGTTTTGGTTAAGTTGTGTGTGTATGTGTGTGTGCGTGTGTGTGATTCAACTCATTAGAAGAATAAAAGCAAAACAAAATAAACACCCTCAACTCCAGTGCTGGGAAGCCTTTTGCATGCACGTATTTGGTATATCTGATGCTGTGCCTCTTTCATATCCCCATCCTTCTACTGCTGCAAATGCCTGGAGGTGCACCTGATACTGCAAAACAGCTGGGGGAGGCATGTGTGACGAGGTGGAGTTGGAGGGCATCCGTCTAAAGCTTTATCTTCCACAGTATATGGTAGAGAATGCTGAACCTTGACAGGGAGAGAGGCTGATGCCCAGATCACACAAGGGGCAAAGACCCAACAATAGCAGGTCTGAGAGAACCTTCACTGACTCTCTCTCATTGCCAAGATTAAGTCCAAATTCCTTAACTTAACCCTCAAAGCCCTCCATGATCTGGCTTCTCCATTTCCGGCTTTTCCATCCATCACTGCCCTTCCCCCAGCCCACTGCCGTCAGCAAACTAAGACGGTTCCCATCTCCACGCCACCATCGCGATTGCCCACGTGGACCACGCCTCCCGGCTTTGCTCATGGGCTTCCCTGTGTCCAGAGAGCCATCCTGCCCTCCCTCATCTGTGTAAAGCTGCTCATCTCTCCAGAACCCACTGGATCTTCCCCTCTCACTGGGCCTTGGGGCCTGGCACTCTTGGAATTATGCACTCAGCAAGAGTTACCGCTGCCTGGAGCTGGGCCTTCCTATCCAGATGAATTTTCCCCAGCATGGTGGCAGGATAGGTAGATTTGTCTCCTATACACCATGTCTGTGAGAATCTTATATATCGCCCAGCTGTATGGGACAGAGATCCTTTTATCATGATAGGCAGAAGGGCAGAGTGAGGGGTGGGTGTGTGAATGCTGGCACAGACTGCTGAGGACAGGGTGACTGCTGGCCCTGCCACATAATTGCTGTGTGACTTTGGGCAATTTATTTAACCTCTCTGTGCCTATATTGTCTCACCTGTGCAATGGGGATAACCATTGTTCTTATGAGGGTTACTATAAAGATTAAATGAATTAATATTTGTAAAGCAGTTAGAACAGGGTTTGAAAAACAGCCTGGGATAAGTAAATGTCAGTGTATATATTATTATATTATATATTATATTAATGTGTATACCATCCACAATAAACATATCTAGTGTATTTAAGTATTATTGTAGGTTCAGCTCTGTCAGCTAACTTTGGTTGCATCTTCTTTCTCTTTCTAGTGAATCATGTGAGTTTCCACGTAAGCGGGAAGCCTAACTCCCTCTTGAGGATCCCCCACCCAGTGAAATAAACCAAGAGTCACAGGTACCACTCCTGCTTTCACATGTCAGGAATGGTTTGGAAAGTCCAGTGGATTCCTAGCATCATCATCTTACGGTTTTGCTTCTGATGAGGGTGCCTGCACAAGGTGGCTGAGGCTTGCCCCCATTGCAGGGAAGGAGGGAGGGAGGGAAAAAGAGAGGAAGAGGGGGAAGGAGGAAGGAACAGGGAGGCCCTGCTTTGCCCAGGTCCCTGGGCAGAGCCCATCTGGTGCTCAATGCTAGGACTCCATGTCATTGCTCCCCTCGTTCTCAGTCCTGCCTGGCCTCTCTCCCCAAAGCACGCTACCACACCACAAGGCCTGGTGCAGAGGGGCCTCCCTGCTGAGCTAACCGCAGGCCCTGCCCCCCGTTCCTGGGCATTCCCCTTTGGGGACCTTGGTGTCCTTTCTTTCCCACCCCCCCTCCAAAGAACCCTTGGCTGGCTTCCCTAATATAAATTTTCAGGATGAAGCAAGGAGATCCGTTTCCCCATCTGTAAAAGGAGTAGATTGCACTTGGGCAGTGGTTCACAAAAATTATTTGAATCAGTGAAAACTTTAAAAAAAGATTACACCTGTAATTTCATAAACAATAAGGATTAAAGCCGAGCTTCTCTGGTGTAAGCAGGGCAGGTGTGGGCAGGAGGACCGGAAGAATGACCCCTGCCTCCCCGGCCTCTCTCACACTGCCCACTTGGAAAATTTCTTGGAGAGTTTCTCTAGCAGCATGTCTCAGGCCAGGATTTGAGTGCTGAGGATCTAGTGAGGAAATTCTTCCAGGGGAACCAGTGGAGAAGGGAAGAGGAGGAAGCCAGGCAAGGGCGAAATACCAGGCAAAGCGCCACAGACGGTAGCTTCGGCCTCATCCCATGGGGGACTCTGGGGTGAGATTTAGGACTCAGCCTCCTCCAGTCCTTGGCAGAGGTGCTAGAACTTTCCTACTCCCATGCTTGTTGTTTTGGGGTTAAGGACGACCCTCTCCCAACCCTGTAGGGGAAGACAAGAAAATCTCCAGATGCTTCAAAAGCAAAGGGGACAAAGCAGGACTCAAACCTCCCAAGGACAATGCTACCAGCATGAGTTTTTGGTGCTGGCTGCTGAAAGGAAAGTCATGCCTAGGAAATGAAAAAAAATGGAATCCAAGGGCATCTGGGCAGAACAATGGCATTGTGGCTTTGTGGAAAACAAGACTGAGACTGGGGAGAGGAGGGCCCAGGGCAGAGAAGAGTCCTGGGGCCAGAGGGGCAGAGCGCTGCCTCTCCCGGGAAGCCCCCCAGCCTCCTTTCCATCTCAACCCCAGAGCAATGAGGACGCCAGCCAGCAAGGAGGGTGGAGGGGAAAGAGAGGCCAGAGTCTGCCCCTGCAGAGCACTTTTCCACGGATGTGTTTTTCTTTCAGACTTTATGGTTAATTTATTTATCTGACCACTCGGGAAGGGAAGAAAAGTACCATTTTATGAGTCCAAGACAAAATCAAAAACAATAGCACATTTAGGTACCTTAATTTTTCTGTTCCCGGAGATTTATTTCATTTTATTATATTTGACAGCAGTCAACAAACAACAAATAGGTGGCCGAGTGCAGCTCTCTCAGCACATAATGGTTTGTATTCTCTGTGCACAGGGCAGAGATTTTTTACTGCATATGGCATTTGGAACTTGCCGCATTGATTCCAACAAAGTAACATACATAACTTCGTTCTCCTGGCACAGACCTGCAAAACACGGCCAGCCGATGGATGTGGGGTGCAGCCACGTGTGACTGTGTGACTCCCTTTGGGAGGAGGTAATAGTGAGTTTGGTTTGTGGGAGGGGCTCAGTGGGAGTTTGGGTGCTTGGGCAGGTGAGCTTGTGTATGTGAGGGTGTAAGAATGTGAGTGTGTGTGTGAGTGTATGAGTGTGTGGTATGATCATGGGATTCTGTATTTATGGGTGTGGCAACAAAGGACATGCTTGAACGCAGTAATGCAATTAACCTGACCTATAGGAACGTGAGAACATGTAGCCAAAGTCCTTGCAAGCACCCTGAATCTGTTCAAGCCCACATAGATGCTGGATGAGGGTTTTGGCCTCAAGGAGTGGCCTTCAGGCCATCATTTTTGGCAACTTTTATGCCCCAGGTTCTTCTGCCTGGAAGTCTCATGGAGCTCACATCTACATTCATATTTGAATGCCTCTTGTTGCAAGCCCACATCAGCTTAGGCTGGAATTCCAGTTCCTGACTCCAACTCTCCCTTGGTTATCTCGGGAAGTTCCCAGGTGCACTGTCTCTCATGGATTTCTGATCCCACCAGTCCATATGCTCTAGGCCCTGGTTCCATATGAATGAGTCGACTCTGCCCCCTGGACAACCAGGGGCCTTTCTCAGACCACTGCTGCTGACACTGCTGGCCACCAGGCTGGAGGGGGACATGGCCCTTTCATTAATTACCTCCCATGCCCCTGAGACCAGGGTGGACCTTCTGGCTAGACTTGACAGAAGACTTAGGAGAGCATCAGAGAATGAAGATCTGGAATGGCAATGATGTGGCTTTCCCAGAGCCCACAGGCACAGGTTCTGTCTTACGAAGGGTCCCATGGCCTGGTGCAGCCTGCCTACTCCCTTCCAGAGTGCCTCCAAGTGCCAGGAATGGACTCACTGCCCCAACAGCAGTATCCACACTCAGATCTACATCTCTTTGGTATCCACACCCAGATACAAAAAGGCCAGAGAGGGAAAACATCCCCAGGGGAATGCCTGTCTTGTTAGTTTCTGTTTCTTGTTTTCCTCCTCTGCTTTGAAGGTTGATGGTGGGTGAGTCCATTTTTTTCAGGGGAAAATATTCCACCTCCACCATACTGAATTATGCCCACTAGAGGTCAATTGCGTTAGAGCAGCAGAGTCCAGCTTGGGAGGCTGCACTATTCAGTCACAGCACATGGTAGGTGGGGTTTCACCCAACCTGGTCAGGGCAGGGAAGTTTCTTTAGTCATCTCCTCTCTGTAGTCAGGGGATATTCAACTATGGCTGACCAGCTATTGTTTGCCCCTAACACTCAGCCATTTTAAGCATTCTTCCACCCAAATCCAAAAACATGAAAGCCACATGTTGAGTATTGAGATGCAGTGCTGGAGGAACCAGGAGGAACACTATACCCCGGCTGACTTTCCCCAACCAAAGCTGAGCTCCTGTGTTCAGAACAGTCGTGAATTCTGCTATTTTCAAGAACATCCACATTCATGCCCTACAGGGCAGATTCACCTGAAAAAGGAAAGTCTTCCTTAAAGGCACTTTCAGTTTCTACTTCCTTTGGGAGAGAAACTTCTGGAAACATTGGAAGAGCAGTGATTCCAATGGTTAAGTGGTTCGTTTCTCCCTTGGAGTTAAAACAAACCTCATATGTTTCATCCCAGGAACCACGGGACGTTTGGACTGCCTTAACCTGGAATTCAGGGCTAGAAAGGTATTCAGCAGTCATGGTATGCAGGAAGGTCTCCGCCTGTGGACAGCTCACAGTATGGGGCAGAGTTAGATCCTTGGCCAACAGCCCCTGACAAGTGCTAGAACCGAGATCCCAGGGACTGACAAGGGGTGGGGGAGGTGGGGATGGGCTCCAGTTGGGGAGGGAGCTCCTGGAGTTCTCTGGCTGTCATTATTCTTCTTTGTTGCTCTCTACTTCAGGGGAAGGACAAAGAACCATAGATTGAGGTCTCAGAGCCTGGACTGGCCAAGCTTCAGGGCAAGGCTATCAGTCACCTGGATTCCCTCAGAGAAGCCAAACAATGGGTGGTGCCTTTATTTCCAGGTCTTTGCGTCCCAGATAGCACGAGCAACACGATGGAGGTAAGTGGGTAGTTGGGAAACCAGCAGTCTCTTCTGGGCTTCTTTGGGCATTCACTGGGCCAGGGCCAGGGTCAGACTCAGGAGTCTCAGCAGGCTTAGGGCAAATGGGGTGCATGCTGAGAGCATTTTGTGAACTAGGGCCAGGTGAGACAGCGTTTACCACGTCACCCTAGGACACCTGGGATTTCCCCACGCCAGGGTCAGTGACTGCTCCTGGGTCCCAGGCTCTCTCTCTTGCACTCCACCCTGAAAAGTAGACAGTCAAGGGGAAGTTCAACAGGAAAAGAAGAGCCAGATTTCTCATTGTCATGTGAATCCACAGCTTGCTTTCTTTAGGATTTCTTTGAATCTTGGCCATAAGAAAATCTGTTACCTGGGCAGGTACTCCTGGGTTTCTCACCCATGTTAAGTTGAGGAATCTGAGCCCAATGTCAGAGGCTTCCAGCAAGAAGAGATTGTCTGGCTTTTTCAATGGGGACACAGAAGTCTCTGTCCTGGGGCCTTGCATGGGTCAGGCTTTCTGAACCCTCTGGGTCTGGCCTTGATAGAGCCTGAGTCACTGAAGATGTAGCTTTTATGGTCTTCACTAATTCACAGTCTGCCTTTGTGCACATAAAAAGAAAACGCTTCCTTCTCATGACACCTCCATTTATTCAGAATTAGCAGGTAAAGCCCTAAATTAGGCATTCTGCACTTGGGTTCTGACAGAGCCATTGCTTTTTAAGCTGAGAGAGTTGAGTTAATTTTAAATTATTGAGGCCCAGCACCTGTGTGATGCAAGCATCCTCAAACAAGTCGGGCATTGGTGGGCTCTGCAAATGCAGAAACACAAACCAGATTAAAATCCATTTCTCCTCTGTTGGCCAGATGCATATTTATGACAGACACAAAGAGATGTCTGGTGTGGCTGTTAATTTTGCCAGAGTTTTCAGCAGAAACAGGTCAGGTTCTGCCCTCAGGTAACCAGAAAGCTGACTCACGAGGGAAATTTGTCCATAAACCCCAGTAAAATGGGCCAAGTCCCTATTCCCTGCCAGCCTCAGCGCCAGGCACACAGGCCATGGCCTCATGCAGCCCTCAGTGGCCGAGACATAAAGACAAATGAGAATTATGTTATAATTATAAGGGACAAAGAGCCAGGGACCATGGTTCCTGGTCTGGGTGCCCTCTGCCCGGCCCCTGTCAGCACACATACACCACACACATACACACACACAGCTGGGGCAGCCACTCTCCAGTTGGCCTGCCCTCACTACCCCCAGTGACACTTAGGGGAGCATGTATGACCACTCTGACTGGGGTTTAAAATTTCTGAATTTGCAAATGATGACATCATTGGCATTAATTGCTAATTTTATTGTCTGCAGAGAGTTGAGCTGCTCTCCAAGCAAATCTCACAAATAAGTTGCTTATATCCATTGGAGTTCAATGTCAAGCCACTTTAAAGTTTTCTCTAGGCCCTACACTCTCTACCAGGGCTCCTCCTGGCCAGAGCTTGGGAGCTGGTGCAGGCGAAGGGGTGGTGGTGTTAGCCTCAGCATTGGGATTGCCATCAGCCCTGCAGTCTGGGGAGCCCAGCTCGCGGCCCGTGGGCACAACAGAGCCGTGTTCTGGGATCACCATTCAGCAGGCTGCCTGGAGCTGTGCAGAGCCTCCTATCAGCCTAACTTGATCAACTTTCAGCCTGGGCTTGAATGAAATCCAATTGAGAGTGGGTTGGAGCAAAAGGCAGCTGGCTGCCTGGGCCCTCCAGGCTGCGGCTCCCTGGGAGGGGCAAGTCGGGCACCCCACCCTGTGTGAAAAGCAAACTCCACAGCACAGGGAGGAAGACTCTCAGGGGACCCTACACCTGACCTTGGTCACTGGAAGGACCAAGATAGAAGGACCACTGCATCCATCCCAGGATGACCGTGGCCCAGCTTGGCCCAGACTCTGAAGGCCTCCTGGCCGCCCTGTGCTGCAAAACACTAACATCCATCTGCCGGGAAACAGGCTGCGTGGCACCGAGGAGTGTCGTGTTCAGTTTTAAAATGCCACAAATAACAGATTTATAGATTTTTCTAAATACATTATTTTAGCATGACAGCATTAATCATTCATGCTTCCTTCTTTCATTTTTCTACCTGCAATGGATTATTGAAACAGAAAATAACAATGAGAAAGGCTAGCAGCAGTATCAAAATGTCAAGTTTGTATTTACAGTTGTATGGGCCCAGACAGGGTCAAGAGCCCCAATTATTTGTGTATGTACACAGTGGTACGACACGAAAGGTTATGTCACCTGCAGCTATTTTCCTGCAGATTTAAATAGGACTGATATTCAGCTGTACCATGAGCTGCTGACATGGAACAGAGAACTGTAAAATACTGCAAACTCTGGTGTCAGAACCTAAAATATGAATTGCGTGATTGCAAGGTGTAGCTATGGGCAATGCCGCACATTGTGGCTTGAAGACTCTCAGTTACTTTGGGTTGTTCCTGACATGTTCTTTTTCATTTAAACGTAAGGCAAAGTAAAATTTCAAGGCTAGGCTGAAGGTAAAGAAAGCTTCAGGCTTGTCTACCTTCCAAGAAGACTTTTTGGGACCAAAAGAGGGCATACCCACCAGGACTGACGAACCAAGGAAGGACAAATCATTATGAGACTTGGCAAGGGTGTCACCCGAGGCTGCCCAGTGGGTGACTTGGATGGATGGAATAACAAAGGCCTATTACACATTTTCTATAAATTATGATTTCCCTTGTAGAATATAGACATTAAATGGATAGATCTGTAGGAACAATTTGCCATTTGGTCAATAAATAGAGAGATGAAATTTTTTTTTCTTTCTGTCCATGAATCACAACCCCATGCCCTGCTCGTAAGTATTCAATGGGTATTTGTGGTCAACAGATGAATAGAATCACACATGGGAATATTGCAATAAATTCTGCAAAGTCCTTTCACAGGCAATTCAGCATCTCCTTCGATTGCACCCCAACACCCAATGTGGCTTCTTCTGGCCAAAATAGAACAAAACACCAAACAAGCAAACAAATAAACAAAAAGTCACAGGATGAGATGCAGAGAAATTAGGCAGCTGTAAAAGGTTGCACAGTTACTCATTAACAGGTGGGGATCAAAATTGCTATTCAGATTTCTGCATTGAACGTGCCGGGGGCAGCTTGTAAGGGTGCC
>JAQZBX010007990.1:0-49141 GCA_029593785.1 Cabassous unicinctus | reverse complement strand
TTTTTTTTTTTTTTTTTTAACAGGATTGCTTCGTATTTCAAAATTCGAGAGTTAGTCAGCCACTTGCTGGCCCTCTGGCTTAGGATGGTATGGACCTGATGAGGGATGCTCACAATGAGTCCTCCTCCAAAGGTTAGCTTCCTGCTTTCTTCAACTAGTATTGCAGTGGCTGCTACAGCCTGAATACAGGTTGGCCAGCCTCTGGCTATGGGGTCCAAAATTTTGGATAGGAAGGCTACAGGTTTTTCATCCTTCCCCAAGTCTGGGATAATACCCCTAAGGCCACTCCTTGATCTACATTAATAAATAAGTGAAAGGGCTAAGTTGGGGAGGGAAGACCTAATACTGGGGCCGATTGAAGCACACTTTTCAGTAGATGGAATTTTTCCTCTCCATTTTGATCTCAGTTGACCTTGTCAGGAGCTTCTTCTAGGGTGGGCATACAGTGACTTGGTGAGACTGGCATAAGAGTTAATCCATAACCGACAACACCCTATGAGTCCTAAGAAATTTCTTAATTCTCTCTTTGTTTCGGGTAACCCCAATTGTAGAATGGCTGAGACTGGGTTGGGGTCAAATCGTTTTTTTCTTCAATAATTAGATGCCCTAAATATTTTATCTTTTTTTCCCCCACAAATTGTAATTTGCTCTTGGATACCTGTAGTCCTTGATTCCCCAGGAAGTTTAAAAGCTCTATAGAGGTTGCGGTCCCTGTTGGATGCTTGTCTCTTGCTATCAATAGGTCATCCACATATTGTAATAAGTGATCTTAGAAGAGGGCCGAAAAGATTCTAATAGTTTTTCTAATGTCTGTCCAAAGAGATTGGGTGTTTCTGTATACCCTTGAGGGAGGACACACCATCTTAACTGTTGTTTTCTCCCTGGTTTGGGGTCCTCCCATTCAAAGGCAAACATATCTCTACTCTCTTTGTGGAGGGGGCAAGCCCAAAAAGCATCTTTCAAATCAATCACACTGAACCAGGAGCTGTTGTGAGGTAGCTTACTCATTAAAATGTAAGGTTCAGGGATGACAGGATGCGAGGGTAGGACAATTTTACTGATCTCTTTTAGGTTCTGAACCAATCTGTATGTCCTGTTACCCCTTCAGAAGGGAAGGATGGGGGTGTTGTATGGAGATTGGCATGGTTCCAAGAGACCATCTTCCAGGAGTGTTAATATAACTGGCCGGAGACCTTTTCTACCCTGAAGAGATATTGGATATTGTTTTACTCTAACTCTTTCTCTTTGTTCTTTCAGATTGACCCTTAGGGGAGTTATGTCTACTTTTCCCCTATTTTGGGGTCCAGCCAGACTTGTGGGTCAACGTCACTTTCTTCTTTTTCTTTTATAATACCTAGCTGGAGGGGTAGGGTTTGAATAATTTTTGTCCCTTCAACTGTTAAGTTTAGGCCTAATTTTGTGATCATGTTTCTACCCAATAAGTTGATCCTTGCCTCAGGGATGAAAAAAAATTGTTCTAAGTAGGGTATTTTTAATTTTTTTAAATTATATTTGATTTGTAATGGTTTTATAAAAGGAACAACAACATTTTTTTCTTTTACCCTTGAGACTATGAGTTTCTTTTCATTTAGTTTGGCCCCTTGAGGTAAGGTAATAAGGGAGGATCTGGCTGCACCTGTGTTAATTAGGAAGGTAATGTTATCCTTTTTATTCCCCACCTTTAAATTTATCAAGGGTATGGGTGGGGGTCTGTCTTGAACCCCTGACTCCCTCATCCTCTGATTGTATCAGACAGAAGATCTTTTTCTCCATTTTCCTTTCTGGGCAATCCCTCTTCATATGACTTTCTTTCCCACCACCATAGCAAGTTAACGGGAGGCACAGAACATTTCCTTTCTGGTCCGGGAACAGGGCTGGATTGCCATGTTCCTGAAAGGAAATTCTTTTGCCCCTTCCAGCACAGGTCTCTGTAAAGCATTAATCATTGTTTGTACAGTTTGCAACATTAACTTAGTCTGTCCTTCCTGTTGCAGTTTTAAAGCCTGTTCTTTCCTCTCCTCTTCATTCCTTCTTACATACACTTGCTGAGCTGCAGATAATAAATCGTCCAGTGGCTTGCCTGCCAATTTTTATATCTTTTGTATTTTCTATAAATATCAGGCCATGAGTTAATTACAAAGTATACTTTAAGTAGGTTTTGGGCCACTGGATCATTTATTCCTAAGCCTGAATATTGTTTCACCAAATCTTTTAGCCTATTCAAGAAAGCTGTGGGAGTTACATCTCTAGAGAAGAGATGATCTAAAATGGACATTAATTCAGTCCAAGTATAAACATTTGGGCTGAGAAGTTGATTAAATTGTTCAGCCAAGCCCGAAGGGTCTTCTAATAGGCTTTTCATTTCCTTCTTAAAACTTCTTATTTCAGTACTACTTAAGGGAGCATTCACAAACCCAAATTTCCCCTTGCCCTAGGGCATTGTTTAATTGGCCCTTTCAGAGGAAAATTTTCTTGATCTTTAACTAGTTGTCTTAGTTTTCTTCTAAGGGGACTGTGGGGTGCAGGGGAAGGAATCTGGTCCTCCATCTCAATTACATTTTGAGATGGGGATGCTGAAAGATGGGGAAGGATGGGAGTGGGAGGTGGGACATGAGGGGACACATAAGGAGGGGATAAGGTTAGAAGGGGTTCCCATGAGTCCCCCTTTTCTTTCTTCTCACCCTGTCTTTGCTCTTTGCTTCCCTGGCTTCTGTCATCTGTTGACAGAATGTACTGTCCAAAGTCCAGAAGCCAGAGGGCAGCATAGGAAGATTCTTCCTCACATTGGTGTTGTTTCCGAACTACATGCAAATTCATAGCCTGACAAATCCAGTCTTCCATGGAACCGAACTTTGGCCAGTGAACAGCTCCACCCTGAAGGGGAATTCCAGCCCAGATTAAGCAACAATATTTTATCATGTTTTTTTTTTTTTTATTTTTCCTCTATATTTTGGAAGATCATCCCAATTTTCTAATCTTGTCCCTAATGGACTGTGTTCGGGTACCTCTGAGACTTTTGAGGAGTTACTGGTCCTTAGCCCTTCTCGCCCTGTATCTTGCCTGAGACATCTCGTATTATACTCAATTTCGCTGATTCAACGTATCTTGCCTGTACTGCCTCAACCTATCTTGTCCAAGATGTCTTAGATTATACTCAATCTCGTTGACTCAATGTATCTTGCCTGCACTGGCTCAACGTATCTTGTCTGAGATGTCTTGTACTATGCTCATTCTTGCTGACTCAACAGTATTTTTCAGAACTAAGACCCCCTCTTTAAGTCAGCCAGGCCCCGGACACAAAGTCTCTTACCTGGGTCTGTGCACAGACTTATGTGACTTCTCTTATCTCAGTTTTTGAGGTCCGGACCTTTCCCCTGCAAGGCTATTTTTATCCCTGCTTCCTTCGGGCCTGGTGATGGGGAGAGACCCCTGACTTTTCCCATGCTGAAGGCCACCATAAAACTTTGGTGGGACATCCTGCCAGTCAGAGAAGGGGTTCGAGGGTCTCTCTTCATCCTCCCGATCCCAGACGAGCCCCCAATTGAGTGGGACAGCAACCTATTACTTAAAATAAAAGTTCTGAAGACAGAGAGTTGGACTAGAGGCAGCAGTAATTTATTTCTTTCTCATGAGAAAGGGCACATGCCCAGGCTAATGGAAGTGGGCAAGTGCAAGTGCATGTGATCAGTGTAAGAACAAAGATTATATAGTTCCCCTGATGCAATGGCCCATTTCCCTCCCTGCCCAACTTTACCCATCTCCCATTGGCTAGGAGTTGTGGCTTACTATCTTAAGCACGAAAACTAACCCAATCATGGAATGACGCATTTACTGATGTGGGTTTCAGAGAAATGAGCTACGTTTTGCTTGTGTGGGAATGTGGGGCATAACTTGTTGTGATTAAGACTTGAACAAGAATATGGGCGGGTTAGATAGGACTCGAACAGGAATATGGGAGGGAGACATAGGCAGGAATAGGGAATTCAGTTTGAGAAGAGACCACCTTTTGTTCTATTTCTTTCAGGAAGAAAACATCTCCTGGTGGTGTCTTGAATTGGACACTTTCAGGGCCTCAGAACTGCAAGCTTTAAAGTTAATAAATCCCTATTGTAAAAAGCCAAACCACTTCTGGTATATTGCTGTAGCAGCCTTGAGCAAACTAAAACAAAACCCCAAAAGAGTGAAAACAGGGTCTCAAGCAGATTTTTGCACAACAATGTTCATAGCCACATTATTCACAATTGCCAAAAGATTAAAACAACCAAAGTGTCTAACAACAAATAAAAGAATAAACAAAATGTGGCATAATGGAATATTATTCAGCCATAAGGAAGAATAAAGTTCAGAGACATACTGCAACATGGCTGAACCTTGAAAACATTGTGCTCAATGAAATAACCAATGCACATGGAAAATTTTTTATATATGATTTATATGAGATATATAGAAATAGCAAATTCTCAGAGAGATAAGGTAGATTAGAGGTTATCAGGCTATGTGGGGGGATGTTTGGGATGTTGCCTGGAAGCTATAGTGTTTGTAAATAAAAAGTAATAAACATATGTATATAAAAATAAAACACCTCAAGTCTTTGAATGATAAATGATTCAAAAGTAAATGAATATTAAAGTACAAACTAAACTGAACTCGTATAGGTCAATATCATTTAGAAGGAAAATGCATACTGTTATATGTTAAAACTTAGAATGGGTTAATTTTTTATGATTTTTCATTCTCACTCTAGCTACTGTCAAATATTAAAATATCATTCCATTTTCAGTTCAATATACACTCTTTGTCATAGGATGAATGCATGAGATTTATATTGCCTCATAAACTCTATGAACCATAATACTTCATACTGCTTAGACCTTTACAATATTTTGAGATTTGACTGGTTTTTAATTCAACTTAGCTTACTGTTAATACTCTCAATGAACATATTCTGTAAACTTGTATATATTTGGCTAATGTAAATATTGTAAGCAAATACCAAAATCATATTTCAATAGTATTAAAATACATAGAAAAATAGTGAACCATAAATATATTTGGTATGACTTCCATCACAAATCATTCTCATTGATTTGTACATTTTGCTTTTCTTATTAAAACAGAAACAGTTTTGTTGATTATCTTTTAAGTGAAAGGATACAGCAAATGAAAGTATATAGTACTTGATTTCAGAAATGGAAATAGATAATATTTCTGTTTTTTCATTTTAAATTTAATTTTTAAAGCAGTTCTAAGTATAAAGAAAAAATATGCAGAAAGTATAGAGTTCCCAAACACCCACCCACACACTCAGTTTTCCCTATTAGCATTTTACAATAGTCTGATAACTTTCTTACAATTGATGAAACAATAGTATCAAAATTATTATAATTATTAGGATTTACTATTAACTACAGACCATACTTTACATTAGTGTTCACTGTTTGTGTTGCACAGTTCTATTTTTTTTATTTTTATTCAAGTAACATATACAATGTAAAATTTGCCATTTTATCCACCTTCAGTTATAAAATTCAGGGTATTAATTACATTCACAATGTTCTGCCACCATAACCACCCACTATTACCAAATTTTTTCTATCATCCTAAAAAGAAACAAAAACTCTATACCAATCATACATTAATTTTCCATTCCCATCCCCACCCAGCCCCTAGTAACCATTAATCTAGGTTCTGTCACCATGAATTTGTATATTCTAATTATTTCAAATAAATAAGATCAAATAATATTTGTCTTTTTGTGTCTGGCTTATTTAACTCAACATTATATCTTCATTACATCCAAGTTGTAAGTTCTGTCCTTATTTTCTTACGAAAATAGCTGATACTGTTAAGGTATACACACTTAAACATTAAGAGGAAAATAATACTGATATGATGTGACTATCATTGAACAAATCACAACTTGATTTGAAAGAGAAATTAAAGATCAAATTTGGCCACGTCGTATGCTTATACTAGGCAATTGGAAAGAAATATTCATGATCACAATAATCTTTTTTGTATTTTTTTGTCAATATGCATTTAAAAATATCAAATATATTCCATGTACTATATCCTTGATTAGAGATTGTTCTAATCTAAATAAAAACTATCCAATCAGGGAAATATTCATATCCTTCTATATGTGTATGTATGTGTGCATGTGTGTGCAAATGCATGAATGCAAAATGCAAAATGCACATTTGATCATTCCAATGACTTATAAAAACTTTATCAGTTACTCTTCACGTCACCATAAAATAAAATTCAAGTTGTTTAGCATGAATAAACACCTACTATAAACTTGATAACTCTTGTAAATTTTATTCCAGCTATCTTGTCTTTACAAAAAATCATTTTTAATTGCAAGCATAAAAATGGTCTTCCATACTTCTTGTCTTTGCCAACAGTAATCCATATACTCTCCTTCAGTATTTGACCTACCAACCTCTACTTGTTCTTGTGATGCATGTATTGATTTTAACTGTTTTTTTTAACTGATGAAAGTCTATATCTTTAAGGAAACAATAAATCTGAGGGTCAGTAGGTCTCCTTAGACAGAAAACCAGTGTTAGAAATTTCTTATTTACCTAGTTAATATTATCACCATTTGTGGAAGTATCTATAAAATTTACGGCATGTAAGAGTTTAACAGGGAAAATTATTTCCTTAATTTTTCATTTCTTTAAAATGAAGAGATACAAAGAAGCTAGGCTACAAATAACCAATTCTCTTTTCTAGCTGTCAATCACATAAACTTAAACTTTCTTCTTTTTGAAGAATTACCTGAGAGGTGTAGTGGCAAATTGTAATACCAGTACATTTTCATCCATAAAATGAGTGTATGTGTGTGTAAAGAGTTGTGAAAAGGTTTCCTGCTTTTAATATTCACCATATGTTTGCTCACCCTAGTTCAATATTACAGATTGGCATCCAACTGTAAACAGACTCATAACTGCAAAGAATAATCTACAAACTGACAATGTCAAACGCTAAAGAAAATTGTTGTTTATGTTTGCTAAAGGCTGCCAATGCAATATACCAGAAATGTGTTGGCTTTTATAATGGGAATTTATTAGGTTAAAAGCTTATAGTTCTAAGGTTAATAAAATGCCCAAATCAAAGCATCATCAGAGATGCTGTCTTAGCAAAGGTCAGCTGCTGGCAAGCCTGGACTCCTGTCCCATGGCAAGGCAAAATGGCAGCCAGTCTCTGCCTTCTCCTCCAGGCTCACTTTCTTCATGAGAAAATGACATTTAAAAAATTAATTTTAAATTTATAAATTTAAAATTAATTTTAAAACGTGTGCTTCTCTTTATTCTGTGCTGAAGCAGACCTAATAAGAATTCTATCTTCCTTTACTAGATTTTTTCATCAGCAGGAACCTGGTCTTGCTGCTTTTAATACCTACTATAATAAAATGCTGGGACTTCTCTGAACTTCTTAAAATGATATATGATAGAATTTTATTTTAAAATGTAATCAAGCATTAGTTTTTAAAATAATGACATTTTTATATTGGTGGGGTAAATGCCAAACTAAACATGAATTTTTGCTAATACCAAAAGATCATTACATGTAATTTGACTATATTCAGAGTTAAACTTCCACTCAATTGTAACAATGTCACTACAGTTTACACAAAATCAAGATAATTTTAAACATATTATTGCCACTTTTCTTTTCAATGTGCTAGCTGATGCAGTGATTTTCAGGTGATTTACTATGTATTTAAGTAGTCTTATCATTCTAGCTCAACCAACCCCAATTAAAGAAATACTATGCATTTCAACCCCAATTAAATATATGCAATTTATCATCATTGAGAGATGTTTACTCTACAAAATAAGCAAGATTTAATCACAAGTCCTCAAATATTAATTAGAATAATTAATAATTAGAACAAGATTAGACTCTAGTATTGAGATTGAAACATAATTCTCTTTCCTGAGAATTTTTTCCATAATCTTCTATAGAAAATAGAGTAAAAATAAATAAAAATAATGCTTTAAGAGCAGTAACAAACCTCTTTAAAATGAAGTTTACTGTTACAGTATACAAGTTATATAGAATATAATATGGTTTGTATGTAAATACAAATTTGTGTATTAATAAAATTTTTTGAAGGGAATAAATAAATAAATTGTGACTTCCAATGGACTGAAATATGAGCAGATAAAGACCTTGTTATTCTATGTAAGTGAAGACAGTGTAAAATATTTCCAGGAAAACAGGATACATAATGCAAAATACTGGATATTGTGCATGATGCGAAGTCGTTCATGTGGGTAGACTACGAGCAAAGATGATGTGTATCAGGTGAATACAGAGACATAGAGAAATGCTATCTAATTTCTATTGTTTAGAAACTATCTTTTACCTTTTTTGGAAGAAATGTATCTTACCACATTTTTCTAATTTAACCCTCTTTTAAACAGACCATACAATAATGCTTTTATGACCATGAATATAGTAAACAACAACAAAAAAATATATACCATAGTGAAGAATACTTAATATAGTACATGCAGAATAAAACATGGAATGGAATGATAGGGTATATTTTTTAAGTTCTCTAATATAGCAAGAACAAGAGAATGATGATATTAATGTTTATGTACTTATTCTCATATCTGATCACTTTACTTCATTTGAAACATAATTACTAAATCCTGAAATTCATAATGAGATATAAGTTTCAAAATTTTTCCTTCACTTTTTAAATTGATAATCCAGAAAATTAACATTTATTTCTGAGAAAACCAGCATCTTATTTTAGGATAGCCATTGTCTTAGTAAGATAAAAAACTATGTCTAATTTACAGATTGATCTCAGAAACTTCAGAACACCAAAAGGCTTTTGTTCTTGTTTCAGTACAATATTTAAATTTAATAGCTTTGAAAGTATAAAAGATATTCATGAAAATGATTTTAACAAATGCAAAAAATTTTCATGAAAGTGATTATAGCAAAAGAAAAATATAAATCCAAGTAAATCTAAGTAGCCAAGCTTAACTGTTATACTGTTTTTTTTTTTTCCAAAAACATTTTGACTTGATTAACTAAATCATTGAATATATTCTCCAGCTGATACTGAGTGATTTTTTTGAACTACGTTTGTGATCTATATTTCAGGTCCATTCAAATAATGTGGTTTTAATGAATAAACAGTTTTAGTATGACCTCTGGAAACATAAGGAAATATCAGTGAGCTTTGTAAGCGACAAATATGTCCCAAATCAATGACTCTATCTACTTAAAAATGTCATTAAGGAAATTTAGTAATAATGCAGGTAATTTTCACAATTGAATGATGACTCTTCAGAAATGAAATGCACAGAGCTTACAGGGAGAGCTTATGAATAGTGACTAGAATAAGGGAAAATGAAGCAAAGGGAATATGAATTAAACAAACATAATTTATGCCTTCATGGAAATTCTTCTGGCATAATTTTATCATTAGTACACTTAAGATAGTTGAAAATGACGAGTCTTTATGTGTATGTATCTACCTAACTACCTATCTATGTATTTATGTTTGTATTATCTATCTATATCTATATCTGTCTGTTTATATCTATCCATATCTATGTATATCTATCTATAATCTATTATGCTATTATACACACTCACTTGTTTTAAAAAAGTATTGGATTTTATTTGGGACTTCATTTACAAGATCTAGTTATACAACTTGAATTCCAAGTGAAATTATTTATATTTATATTTTATGTTATATCATACATAGGAAACAAATATATATTTGTGGAAATCCTGACTTCAGATAAAAATAAATTTTATAATGTGTTAAATATTTAGTTTAGGTTGAATATATAATTTTAGAATATTAATAACTTTAATAACAAAAATCAGCTGTATAACAATGAACACTTTTCTAATAATGACTACAATTGTTTACTGAAGGCAATATTTAAAAGTGTACAATTAATGCTTATCCTGCGGGGTTCTTAAAAATAAATAAGACTGAAAGACAAGCGTTTCTTTTTATCTTGTGTAAAAATAATTTTATATTATTTAATTTTTTAACTTTTTATTTTGAAATATTTTCAAACTTGCAAGACAGGACAGTTATAAAAGAATAAAAATACCTTATCGAGAAATCCAACATACCTCCACACCTTCACCAGATACCCAGAGCCAGTAATTTTAACATTTTTCCACATTTGCTGTATTGTGCATTCTATCTATCTATCTATCTATCTATCTTTCTATCTATCTATCTACCTACCTATCTGTTCATCCATCTGTCTACCTGCCTGTCTCTCTATTTATCCATTCATTTTCTGAACAGTTGAGTGTAGATTGTATACATTAAGATTCGTAAATGCTTAATATTTACATGCCCATTTCATAAGAACAAGGATATTCAGTTATTTAACCACTTAAGCATAGTAATCATATTAAAGAAATTTAAAATTGATATAAATTTTACATTATATATTGCAATTTTTACATATGTCCTTAAAATGACCCCATTGAGATTGTTCCCCTCCCTTGCTAGATTCCATCCAGGTTCATGTATTGCATTTAATTGTCATTGTCTCTTTAGTCAGTCTTTTTTTGTTTTTATTCTTTAATTGCAGGGACATATATAAAACATAAACTTTCCCATAACTACCACTCCTAAACCGAACATTTAATGGGATTAATCACATTAATAATATTGTGGTACCCACACCACCTTCCATTACTAAAACCTTCCCATATCCCCAAACAGAAACTTTACACCCATTGTGCTTTAACTCCCTATTCTCCCTCTTCCTGACTCTGAAAACCTGTACTTTAATTTCTGCCTCGATAAGCTTTCATATTCTTTTATATTTTCTTTGTAGTTACCATTGGGTTTCAATGCATCATGTCGATGCAGTTTCCTTCTCTTTTTAGTGTTCTAGGTGTTTTATCTCCAAAGAAAGCACATGAAAAGATGCTCAACATCATTAGCCATCAGGGAAATACAAATCAAAAACTACAATTAGATTCATTTTACACTCATTCAAATAGCTGCTATTAAAAAAAAAAAAACAGAAAATAACATGTATTGGACAGAATGCATAGAAATAAGAAAACTCATTCACTGCTGGTAGCAATGTAAAATGGTGCAACCACTGTGGAAGACAGTTTGGTGTGGTGGTTCCTAAGAAAGCTATGCATAGTAGTACCATATGACCCAGAAATCCTATTACTAAGTATATACTCAGAAGAATTGAAAACAGGGATTGAACAAATATTTGAACACCAATGTTCATGGTGGCATTATTCACAATTGCCAAAAAATGGAGGCAACCAAAGTGTCCATCAACTGTTGAATGAATGTGGTATATACATATAATGCAAAATTATTCAGCCATGAAAAGGAACGAAATCCCTGTACATGTGACAACATGGAGGATCCTTGAAGAGATCATGTTTAGTGAAATAATCCAAAGACAAAAGGACAAATATTGTATCATCTCACTGATTTGAAATAATTAGAATAATCGAACTCATAGAGTCAGAATCTAGAATATAGTTTACCAGGGGATTGGGTAGGGATAAGGAATGTGACGTTAAGGCTTGACAGGAACATGATTCTGATTTGGAATTAAGGACATATTTTGGTAATGGTAGTGATGATAAGACAACAATGTGAACATAATTAATAGCATCAAAATATATATCTGAAAATGACAAAAAGGGAAAGTATTAGATTATGTATATGGTAACAGACTAAAAATTTTTAAATATCATGAATTAAACTACCCAAACAGTGACTCCTAAGTTAAACCATGGACTTATAATTAATAGAACAGTTATTAAAAATGTGCTATCCTCAATTGCAACACATGTTTCACTGCAATGTAACATGTTAAGAATAGGGTTGTATATGGGAATCCTGTATTTTTTAATGATTATTCTGTAAACTTACAAGTTCTCTATTAAAGAAAAAAACTGTTACTTATTATGCTTTGAAATATTTACGCTAATTACAAAATATCCCAGTTTTTTCCCATTATGTAAAGTATTTAACCTCTCTACCATCAATTGACAAATTTTAAACTATATTATAGATAATTTTATTTTCAGCATTATATATTTTCACTTTCATTGCATACACTGGAAACATCTTGTAATATTTATATTGAAATTAATGGAATTCTTTCTGAATTTAATTTGTGATTTGCATTTGCATATTCATTAAAAGCAAATACCAGAGCCAATTTATTTATGCACACACATTAACCACAGAACAATAAGCCTTTTAACACGATCCACATTAAAGTAACAGATATCCTAAAGTTTAGCTGAACACTATGTTTCATTCTTACAAATGAAGAGAAACAACATAATATTTTTTAACTTACTTCAAAAATAGAAAAATTAATTAGATTTTGTTGTAATGTTTAATATTGATTCCATTTAGTAGTCTATCTTAAGAAACATGCAATAATTTATTGTATATACACATAAACATAAATATATTTTTTCTTCCTTCCTTCCATAGTACATAGATATAATTACAATTATGATTTTCTGATATGTCATATATGAGAATAAGTGTAAATACAGTACTCATTCGTCAAAATGCACACTCACAAAATTAAGTAAGAAACTGATATTATGGGAATAGATTGGTCCTTTAGAAAAGATCAAGTATTCTATAAAAATATTGGGTTTCTAATAAGTCATGAAAAAAAGAAGCAATTCCTGAATATATTCCCAACACTAGTAATAAACTATCAGAGAAGGAAATTAAAAACAATTCTATTTACAGTAGAACCGAAAAGAATAAAATACTTAGGGATATATTTAAACCGTGAGCTGCAAGTTTTGTAAACTGAACATTACAAAACATTGTTGAAAGAAACTAAAGAACCCTTTAAATAAATGGAAACGCATCCCATTTTCACAGAAAGGAAGACATAATATTGTTAAGATGACAATACTACTCAAAGCACTACAAAGATTCAATGCAATCCCTATCAAGGCCCAAAACAGCATTTTTTGCAGAAATGAGAAAACCCATCCTAAAATCCAAGTGAATTTTCAACAGACCAGTAAAGGCAAAATAATCTTGAAAAAGGAGAAGAAAGTTAGAAGACTGTCACTTCCCAATTTTAAAACTTACTGCAAAGCTGCAGTAAGCAAAATATTGTGATACAGGCATAAGAATTGATATATAGACCAAGGGAATAGAATTGAGATCCTCACATCTATGATCGATGCAATTATGACAAGGATGCCAAAATCAATCAATGGAGAAAGAGAGAATCCTCAATATATAATGTTGGAAAAATCAGAAAACTACATGCAAATGAGGCAGTACAATATATACTCTACACAAAAAAGTAACTGAAAATGGGCAATATGGAGAATAGTTCACAGAAAATTGCTTTCAAAAAGAGATGAAATTATGTTCTTTCTTGGATAATAATCCAATATGCATTTAAAATTGCTGCCTTTCCAGAAATTTGAAAAGTGAGAGAGAATAAATGTTCATGTATGCTTCAAGATAGGACAACTCCTTGGGTATGCACAGTTATCAATTATTTTTAAACTGGATTGCGTTAGCATACTAAGACAGTGTTCCACAATGCATTTATACAACCAACTACTCCTTCGACATTTCAGATTGTTTCAATATTTGCACATCAATTGTAAGAAATGTACCATCCACATGTAAAGTGTTATTAATAGGGGAGAGGGAAAAAGGTGGAGGATGTTGGATGGATGGGAATCCCCCATAATCTGTATGTGACTTTTCGGTAACCTAAAGCTTCTTTGAAGATAAAATGAAAAGAAAAAAAAAAAGACACTGGAGGAATTAATGGAAGAAAATGTCACTGTACATACAAAACAGCAGATCTTACAGTGATGAAAGAAGATACAATGCCAAAACATTTTTAAATTTTACTCTTTCAATTTTTTTATTATTTAAAAAAAATTAATTTTATTTGTTATTTTTAACATTATCATTATTTCATTTTCTTATTAATTTTATTTGGTTATTTTGTTGGCTTCATTTTTGAAGACATTTTGGATCACAGAAGGGTTCTAACTTTGGCAGCAGAGGATCATTGGTGTGGGGTGTTACTGATGGGGGTGGATAGGAGGAGGTTCACCTGGGGCATACCTATAAGGCATATGAATGAATTCAAGTGTTCAGGGGGCATTGTCACAGTTCGTAGAGATCCACACAATAATATAGAGCTCCCATCCCGGGGATTTCCTCCACATTCTCTAATACGACAGCAAGAATTCCCTGAGTACAGGGACAGTGACTAGTGGAGGAAGATGGACCATTGATGCGCCCTTTATATTGATAACTGTAGTTATGAACCTCTACTTTTGAAATTGAAACTTAGCTTAATATTATAGGATGCCTAAAATTTACCTCTTGAGAACCTCCTTGTTGCTCAAATGTGGCCCCTCTCTAAGCCAAACTCAGCATATAAATCCATTACCTTACCCCCAGCAAGGGCCATGACTCCCAAGGATGAGCCTCCCTGGAACCGAGGGATTACTACCAAGCATCAACTAGCAATGCAATTGGAAAAAGACCTTGACCAAAAGGGGGAAAGGGTAAAGATGAATGAGTTTATATGGCTAAGAAACTTCAAAGTGAGTCAGGAAAAACTTTTAAGTCTTTCCAGAGGTTATGCTTATGCATGTCTCAGCAGGATCTCATGGACTGCCACAGTAAATATTACCTCAGATAGTGGGGCTCCTAAGGGTTCTGGAGATATCCAGACACTATAGACAAGGTTGATGGCTTAGGAGTTTTGCTCCCTGCCAGTGGGCTTTACTTTGGAATTTATGCTCCTCAATGTGACAGAGTTGGACTCAGTTGTGTTTTCCCTACACATGGCTCTCTGCCCCATCTATTTGAACCTAGAGTTGGTACTAGAGTTGATAGGTTTATGTCCAAGACTCTTAAATCTTTGGGCTTTCTATGTGCCAGTTGGGCCCTGAATCTTAAAAAAGTTGCAAAACCTACTCTCCTGTTCACCAGACTCACCCAGGACAACTAATGAAGAGATAATGATGGACAACAGCTATCCCAAGGAAAAGAGAGTCTACAACTGCAAGCATGTTAGCCTCATCCATCTGCCCCATGGGATCTAAGCCCCCAATCAATTATAGGCAGAGTGGGCATCACCATCCCAGAAATCTCAGGATTGGGGAATGAATGATGGATGAGAGTAGACTTACTCTTTTTCTACTATAAAGTTATTGTTTTTCTAGCAATGGAAGAACTTCATTGATGTGGAGGCAGTGTCCACCAGAGGTTCTGAGGGAAGGGAATGAGAAAAATAGGTGTAATATGGGGGCATTTTGGGAACATTGGAACTGTCCTGAATGGCATTGCAATGACAGATACAGGCCATTATATCTCTTGTCATAACTTACAAAATTGTGTGAAAGAGTTTAAACTATAATGTAAACTATAATCCATACTTAGTGGCAATGTTCCAATATGTGTTCATCACTTGTAACAAATGCTCAACACTAATGAAAGATGTTGTTAATGTGGGAAAGTGTGCAAGGGGTAGGGAGTGGGGCATATGATAATCCTTTATATTTTCATGTAACATTCATGTAATCTAAGTATCTTTAAAAATTTAGGTATATTTAAAAGAAGAACAAACTCAAATGCAAAACATTACTTGAAAATTAGGTATACAAGTAAAATTTAAATATTCCCTAAATCTCATTCATTTATTTATTCAACATATATGTAAAAATGACCTTTTTCTAAGATTGCGTATACAGTTGTACAGAAACAAGCTAACTTCGTAGGTGTGAGACTGCCTCCCTTTAGAATGGCCTGCCTACAATTTTGCCCATTGGCTTGCATCTGGGAACTTGACTGGCAAACAGTCCCCTACACTGATATAAAGCTTTTGTTAAATGATAAGTGTGCCATAATGTGCCATAACTGTTTTTACAGAAAATGGGGTTTGTGCTGAACTTATGTGTTCCCTTGGAGAGTCTGGAATTTTAAAACATTCAAGGCACAGTATTCCTACATGACCAGATTCCAAAGAATCATCAGTTCTGAAATGATAGAGAGCTTTCCTGGTAGATTACACTTTGTAGATACAAATTAATATGCAATTAAAAATTTCAATAATTTTTATAAAGAAAAGACAATCATTAAAAGAGAGATCCTCATAGATTGTAATATAATTTGGGAGTTAAGTGAAACTTTTGAGTATTTTTTCATATTAAACTTCTTAAAGTCTATGAAAACTTTCAACACTCCATCAACTTTGAGTAAAAGATAAAACAAACATAATATTCTCTTACTGTTAACAATCATGGAAAGTGGAAAACATTAATACCTCTCTAAATCACATTTATTGATTTCTTTAAAAACTTTTCTTGGAAATCTCACATTTAATGACACAAAGTAATTGTTGAAAAAAAAATGTGCTCAGAAGTGTACTAGAGACTGGGGATATAAGAATTGATAAGAAAGAAAAATCCTTCCTGCGTTTGGCTTAGAGAAAGGCCACATTTGAGCAACAAGGAAGCTCCCCTCTCAATTAGAGGAAGAGTGGGCATCACCATTCCAGAATCCTCAGGATTGGGGAATAAAATATGGACCAGAGTGGACTTACTGGTATTCTACTATAGACCTATTGTGAGTCTAACAATGGAAGAAATTATATCATGGATGTGGAGCCAGTGGTCTCTGGAGGTGTAGAAGTCAGGGAGAGGGAAAAAGTGGTGTAATATGGGGGCATTTTCAGGACTTGGAATTGTCCTGAATGATGTTAAAGACAGATACAAGCCATTTTATATCCTGCCATAACCTACAGAATTGAGTGGGAGAGAGTGTAAACTGAATTATAAAGTATAATCCATCCTTAGTGACAATGCTCCAGAATGTGTTCATCAATTGCAATGAATGTACCACACTAACGAAAGAAGTTGTTAATGTGGGGAAAAGTGGGAGGTGTGGGGAGTGGGGTATATGGGAACCCCTTACATTTTTTTAATGTAGCATTGTATGTAATCTAAGTATCTTTTAAAAATATGTAAAAAATATATTAAAAAATCCTTCTGTAGCAGTTTGGTATTATTTATGAATTCCAAAATTGAATATTGGATTTTGTTTGTAAACTGGTCTGCTGGATATTTTACTTTTACTTGATTAAATAATGATTAAGGCTTTGATTGGGCCACATTAGTAGGACGTTGAGTCCCCGCCCCCTTGGTGTGCAGGGACTCACAGAAAAACCCCACATCAGAGAAGGGTGTTTGGAGTTTTGATCCTGGAGCCTGGAAGTAAACACATAGAGAAGCAGATACGTGAGGAAGGAGAGAAGGCTCAACTGGACACAGCAGAGGTCCTGGGAAGAGAGATGAGCCATTTGCCTGATAGGGCACAGCTGGCCTTGTGGAGAGAGCAGAGGAGCTGAGCGTGGAAAGAAATGAGCTCCTGGAAGAGAGAAACCCAGGAAGCCTGAACCCTTGTAGACAACTGTAACCACCTTGCTCCAACAGGTGGGAACAGATTTGGTGAGGGAAGTAACTTATGTTTTACAGCCTGGTAACTGTAAGCTTCTACCCCAAATAAATACCTTTTATAAAAGCCAGCAGATTTCTGGTATTTTGCATCAGCACCCATTTGGCTGACTAATACACTTCCCTTAAAGAATTCCTTGTCGTATGGGAGATATATACATGAGCACAGCTAATTAGAGCAAGATTGTATCAAATTTTATGATCATGCTAAGTACATGGTGCTTCAGGAGCAATACACAGTTTGGTAAACCGGATCCTTGAGGATCATGGAAATCTTCCCAGAGAAAATGGAACACTAAAAGATGAGTAGGAGTGAGTTAAGTGTAGAGAACCTTATGACATGTGAAAAGAGCAAAGGTCATTGGTGGATTATTGATGGGTTTCATTCCAGGTAGAGAAGGGCAGGGAAATGGTCAGGAAAAGGATTTAGATTTAGAAATAATACTGAATATAGGGTAGATATAGAAGGCAAGTCTGAAATCTAAGAACAAGCTAATTTAGTTATATATTCATTGAGTTGTTGGAGATAGAGTGTCAAACAAGAAAAAAAACTCCTCCCATGGATCTTATATATTCATGGTTAATAGGTTAATGCAATAATCTGAGTTTGTGTTATCCAAAGTGAGGTCTTCAGACATGTCAGTTTAGAAAAACTTCAATGGTTTATAATAAGCTAAGAACAGAATTTGATAGTTGGGGGTGAGATACATTTTTAAAAATTTTAATTTGCCACAATATCCCAGAAAATAGTCAGTGGGTTTGTCATATTGAACAGTATACTAACCTGTTCAGTTGTTGTCAAATTCATTTTTGTGTCCCATTCAGGCAAGCTGCTTATTAGGCAATCACATTAAGACTCCAATAAAATGTGTGATATTTTAGGATTAGTTTTTATGTGTAACACAAAGGTGATAGAAAATCTGAGAACATATTTATTTTCACAATTAGTTATATTTAGCATTATTCTAAATTTATTCAAGCTTATTTTTTTTATTTAAAGTTAATGTTCTTTGCAAAGTGACAAATATGAAAGATATTATTTTTATCTAACTAGCTGAAAATAAAACAAAATTTACTAGATTTACTATTTTAAGGCCTAGATTTTCAGAATGCTTCAGCAGTAATAAATTAAATGCTGGCACAACTGGTTTTGAACAAATGGATTTCTATAGAGCTTATTCTGGTTTTGCTCAGAAGTATGATCTTGTATATATTGTGTTTAGTTTGTAACTATTGATGGTGCAGTGCTAAAAGTTCAGTACATTATTTATAGATATGTTATTAAACAGTAAAGCAGACAAAATGCATAATTTATTTAACTAAACCAAGAAAAACTCTGTTACAAGTGGTTTCAATGATAGAAACTGTATTGGACTAAAATGCTGACATAAATATATATATATATATAAATTATAACTGAGATAGCAAGGGTACATTACATCAAAGGTGTTAATTTGAAATACTAGGTGACTTTGCAACATAGAGTATAGCTCAAGTATCACTTTTCAATAACCCATAGCTTGATTTCTTCAGAATCTTGCTGCAATATAGAAGTCTAACTCATAGAAAGCTATGAAGTTGGCAAAGTATTTTTATTTGCAATTTGATGATTCCTCTTATTGTTAGCATGGTAATTCTTGTAGTAAATGCATACTTTGATTAAAAGATTTTTTTCAGTGTCTAGATTAACAAATTCATCTAGTTCTGATATGAATATAATCATGAAGCATTTCATTATCATAGAAATGTGGATTTTGTGTTGAATTGTTTTCTGATTATTCCCAGGATTAATGAGATTTTCCTTCATCTATGAATTGACTCCCTTCAAGAGAATCTGGAACAAAAATTCAACTAAACTGAACAATTTACTTAATGATGTAATAAAAATGTGAGTTGCATAAAGTCAAATGTATTGTATTAAAGATTATTTTCCTAATTATAATATGGGAGGTGATTATTCACAACTTTTATTGCATACTGTGATATAATTATGAGAGGAAAAGTCCTGTTGAGAATATGAGACTCTGTGTTTCTACAAGATAAATAAGTTTGGTCTCAACTTTTATAGAAATGGACAGCCAAATTTGCTTATTTACCTAATAACCTTTAATATTTTAATCATCATTATACCTCCTTGCAAGGAAAGAATGCAACATATTTATCAATGTCAGAAAATTTTAAAGGACATAAATCAGACTTACAGGAACTGATTCTATAGAATATTATAATATTCAATAATCTGACAGTCATTATCAGTTAGTATGTGATAATATTCATTTGTTATTGCTGAGATCAGTTATTATCAATTGCCTTACAGTCTGAGAGAATATTTTAATTTTATGCTACATCAAAAGAAGATCCATGTATAGAATACTCTGAATATGTAGTTATTTTTCCATAAAATTATAATTTATACTAAACCACAGTCATATAGGGTAGATTGTTAGATTGCTGGAACTCACTACAAATAAAGGGCTTATGATAAATTTTGAAAATTTACCATTACTTATTTTATTTAGAAAAAAATCAGTATCTTGGGGTTACTTAAATTGATTTGAAATATTTTATTCACTTGTTAGCATACCTCTCTGAAACTGTTTTTAATGTGGTTATTATTAAAACAAAAATAGCAATCCAGTTGTTTCTTATCCCTTGCAAAGAGTGCTGTCATGAATCCAAACTATAATAGATAAATTAATAAGCATGAAGCCAGTTTATTTGTCACCTTTAAGAATATTGATTTCTAAGATGTATATGTGTTTGCTGTGAAAATTTATTCTTTAATTATGTTTTGCCCGCAATAGCAGAGGAACAAGTAATATGACTACAAAAGCATTACTTCCTATTAACTACCTATGTATACACTTTCAGGGATCAAGTTCTTATGCACAATTTTAGTAATTTTCTCCATATTAGGTTTTTCTGATATATCTAATGAACTTTAATTTTTATATATGAAATCTAATAATTCAAAAGTTTGACTTCTGTTTTCATATCTTTTTATTTCATTTTTTAGCAATTCATTTGTTATTGAAATCTGTGAAAGTTTTGGTCCAGCACCATTGTGGTCATTTGGAGGAAACAGGCCTTTCATACAGATAGCTTGACAAGACTGATCTGGTTTACATATGACAATGGTCTAGAGTTATACCAGTAAGGTTTGAAAAAAGAAAATGGATCAATGGGATATCCCTGAAGTACAATTACCTGGAGATTAAATTTGATGCGGAAGATAGAAGAAAATAAATTTCATTACTATTACCTCATGTTTCTGGTTTGGAAAATTGGAACCAGTGATTTTCTGGTAAATATTTAACAACTGTCTCTTCAGAGGGGGGTGGGGGGAGCTGATTTGTGGCCTTTGCCAATTTCTATGGTATAAATACTCCAAATGTGGCTGATTTCAAGCTACCAACATGATGTCACAAAATGTAGTTTTTAGGAAAAAACGCACAAAATTGGTTCTCCTGAGCTAGTGCAAGCCAGCTCCAGATAGCATTAATTGAAGCTGTCTTATTTATAATAATATGTAAGTCTGGATGAGGAGTATATTTGTAGGAAACAACTGTAAATTTTATTGGGATTATTATTAATGCACATCATTATTATGTAGTATCTCTGGATTCTGTGAGAGTCTGACACTGAGAAGAAAGTTCTTGCATACAGAGATAAATCTGTATTTAAATGCTCATTGAAGACATTTGAGATATTTAAGATCATCAAGAAAAACTTGTAAAATCCTAAGAGATTCAAAAGCAGAAAAATATTTAAAGGAAGTCAGAAAAAGAGAGGGCCAAAACTGACAATGAGAATATACATCTAGAGAAATAGGAAGAAAATCAGGACAATAGGTATTCACAAAATCCAAGGGAACATGGTCTTTCAATCAGGACGGAATAGTCCATGGTGTCAAATAATAAAAAAGGACTGTAGCAAGAAAGAGTTAGTCAGTTGATAATATGCATTTCAGTGCACATGCTCTGGGTGATAGAAACCAGATGACCGTGTTTGTAAAATAAATGGCTATTACAAAATGGAGATAGAATGGGTAGACAATTCTGTCTTATGTTTGTTTGAAATAGGAAGGAAGGTGGGTCAGCAGAACTGAGATGCTAGAGAGTTATTTTTGATGACTATTCATATTTGATGAGGTAAGAATGTTGAGAGAGAGAGATGAAAATATGGAGGGGAGGGATCCAGATTCATAAAATAAGTCCATTGAGGGACTTTAAACTGTAATGAATATGAAGAAATTTGTTTTAGACAGGATTGGAATGCCTGGAATAAGAGGGAAACAGGATAAGGATAGATGTAAGCAAATGTAACAAAGATAATCAGCTAGCCCCAGTTCCTAGTTGAATAGGCAAATATATTACGCTTTCCATATGCTTCATTCCCCATAGTTTCATAGACCAAATGGAAATTATATTTATGTTATTTTTGTGTATATATCTCCATAATTTTGATTAACAAATAGAATGCAGACTTTTAAGGCAAAGACTTTTTGTTATTTATTCTATATCCAATACCTGATAGAAGGCTTGGCGCAAGCAGATGTTCAATAATATTTTATGAAAAGAATCACTAAAGGTGTTGGGCATGGGTAGAGTATGTCCAGTGAGATAGAGCTAAGATTCACCAAGACAACCAATGACAAAATATTCTAACATGTGGCCCTACAATCTGTTCACTGTTTTGAAGCAGGTAAAGGGGTTGTGAAGAGTAGTGCACACATGGCACATTAATGTAAAACAAATCATTTCCTCTGTCATACCTGTTTTAACATATGAGGCTTATTACAGAATAATTTAGTGGTAAGAGAATACCAGGAAGAGACCCAGTGAGGATAGGAACTAACTCTAAGTAATATAAATGAATGTATAAAATAAAGGCATCAGGACAACTGTCAAGAAAATGACCAGAATTCTGTGATATCATTAAGATATGGAGAATCCTGTGACTCAAGTCTAGCAGAACCTTAGTAGGCAGCTGCTGACTCAGTTCTGTTTTATTTTAAGAAGATGTTGAATTAAAGAGCTTAAAGTCTGGGAAAATTGGGAGCCGGTGGAGCATTGACAAAGAAGAAAAATTGTTACCCTGCAATTGAAAAAATGGCATAATTTTGGCCATTTTCTAAACTCAGTAAAACAGTGGAGCTCTTGAAAAGCTGGGTAGATGAATAGACAGGTAAGTATACACTAAGTTTGTACATGCTCATTTAGGAAAACAAAACTATGTTTGGGATCTGTACATGTGTTTCCACAATGAGAACATCTGGGAGGGTGGTATCTATTAATTTAATTTTTTTTTCATTTTAAATTTAGTTATATTTAAAATACATTATTTTCTGATATTTAAAAACTCTATAACTTGTGCTATGTCCTCATTTAAGAGAAATTCAGGAGTGCCAGGAAAGGGTACTATGACACCTGGACAAAATTTTTTATCGCAATTACCTGAGCAAATTAATGAAAAATTGCACAGATGGTTCTCATGAGAGATGTATCCAACACAGAGTGAAGTAGAAGGTTTTCAACAGAAATGATTTAATAAACTTCATTGATTGTCTGTCTGCACAATTATCACCCTACTCTCATAAACAAACTCTAGTTAACTATGCAAGTGCATTTTTAGTGTCTGAGAAACTTTCTGCTTACAGTTGTAGATTTCCTTTAAAAGTAACATACTGTTATTGATAGGTAGGCACTGGATTAAATGGATGCATGATACAGTACTTTACTTTGGGAAGATACAAACTAATGAGAAAGAATTATAAGCTGATATATATGCTCTATAAACCACCGTGTAGAGGCTCTTAGGACTTCAAAACAAGTACTCTACTCTCAAATTCTTAGAAGTAAGTGAAGTTTAGTAAAGAGAGCTTAGACATTTTTAGAATAACTTTATTAGCCAAAACTTGAGTCCAAATCATTTTGACTACAGATTGAAATGATATAAAACTTCAAAGATCATTACTTTTCCCTATTGAAGATGATATTTTTGTGTCATTTTAATATAGGTAGTGAGTTTGGATCCAATGTGGGCTATACAAAAGTTTTATAATAAATAAACTTGAATGGGAACATCAAGTTGGAAAGCCAAAGGAAACTGACACACTCCTGGATCAATTAAATTTATGAGCATAATATAGCATGTGAAAGGGAAAGTTAAAAATATAAATTAAAGAAGAAGAATACATACAGATAAATCACTAAAAATTCTAAACTGAATAGCAGAATTAAAAATTGGACCAAAATACTTTCAAGGATGAATTTGCTGTTGTGGAAAATTGCAAATTGTTGTCATTATCCTAGCATGAAAAGGCAAAAGAAAAAAAAGGAAAACACACAATTATATGATTGTTTTGGAGAGTAGAGAAATATGATATGGCATAATAATAATTGATCTGGAAGAGAGCACAATGAAATTGGAATATTAATGATTATTAAATATATAAGGAGAAAATAACATGATTATGAACACTGTAACTGTTAAAATTTTCATTAAATTATCTGTCTATCTATCTATCTATCTATCTATCTATCTATCTATCTATGTCTCATCTATCTATCTGTCTTAGTTTGTCAGACTGTATGACAAACACCACACAATGGGTTGGCTTAAACAAAGGGGATTTATCGGCTTGGGGTTTTGAGGCTAAGAGAAGTTACAAATCAAGACAACAGCACATGATGCTTTCTCTCTAGACACTATATCATTCTGGTGCTGACTACCAGGGGATACCTTGGGATTCCCTGGTTTGAACCCCTGCCTGAGTCACATGGCGATTTCCTTTCCTTTTATTTTCCAGTTCCTCCTGACTTCCAGCTTTTCCTTGTGGACTAATCTGACTCTGGATTCCAGTTTCTTTCTTTTTATAAGATCTCCAGTAATTTAGATTAAGACCCAGCCCTGTCATTAGAGCCACACTTTATTTTAAAAAACATCATCAAGATGTCCTACTTACAATGGATTAAAACCCACAGGAATATGGATTAAGATTAAGAACATGTCTAAACTGGGGTACATAATTCAATCTACTACTCTATCCATCTATCATCTATCTATTATATTTATAATAAAAATTACAACTTGATATTTTCTAAACATGGAAGAAATGTTGTAGATATTATCTAAAAAAAGAAGTTCACTTACATGGCCAGGATATCTTGAAAGAGAACTGTAAAAGATTTAATGATGGAATCACAGCTATAAATCACCTATGTGACTTTGTTTCAGAAACTTAGTGAAATGCATATTTCACTCACTTTTAAGCACGTATTTGACTTAATAATTCTGTTGATATGCAATGCTCTGTTAGAGAGCTGTGAATCACATATGTGACCTAGTTTCAGAAGGTGAGTGTAACATAGTAATAATCTGATAACTATTAATTAAATGATAAAAAATATGTGTTTAAAGAAAAAATGATCTGAAAAAAAACCATAATAGTAGAGAATGGAGGACATTCAAATAAAGAACATGACCTGCTTTGTAATAAAATATGGTACCTCAAACTGTAACATGGAGAATTAATGCTATAATATGTAATTGATTAACTCTGTGAAAGCCAGAGAACATTTTGAGGTTATATAAATCTATAACCATCCCCTATGAATTAATACAAACTGAACTTAATTCATGACAAATGTGTGTTTGCCTGAGGGCCTGTTTATGTTTAGACTTTCCCTCTTATCTTCTTGCTGGGTAATTTAAATTGTAAGAAGAACTCTATGTGTGTATGTTTGGGTTAGAATTGGTTTGTGTTTATATTTGAGCATGACAGTGAAGTGGGACTGCATATCCTTATCCAGAAGTTTACAAGCATCACACAAACCTATGATTTTTTAAGAATCCAAGAAATTGATATTAATGAATCCTTGTTACACACAGAGAAAGGCTTTCTGTTTGCTATCCCAGAGTTACAGACCAGGGTCTTACCAGATAAATAGCAGTCTTTCATTTCCAAAGCTAAATTACTAGGATAATCTGGCTTCCGATTGGGTCAGCGTGATGCTGGTGCCCACCCCTGGCCCATTCAACAGTGACAGTGGGATGGAAATAATTATAGTATATTTAGGACTTTTGGGTGCCCATCACTGTAAAGGGTTGGAGGGTGAAATGCACTGGAAAGAAAAAAAAAATAATGAAGAATTTGCAACTATGATAGAGATTACAAAGCATCCGTGCAAGAAATCGTGAGAGTATGGTTGTACCAGAGATAAGAGCCCATAAAGAAGAATACATTAAATAAGAATATTAGCACTCAAAAAAAGGAAAGAAATAGACAACAGACAATATAATTTTGGAAATAAGACTGCATTCCAAGGAGCATAGGGAAGTCTATGTAATACTGGCAGAGCTGTAAATGTCTTATTGAATAGAACTTAGAATACAAATATATGTATAAAGAAAGGTATAAAAAAGGAAAAAAACATACTACACATGAAATATGTACACAGATGGAGAAAAGATCACATTCATATAAAATGAAAAGAGAAAGAGTCCTGGAAACACTGTAAAAATGAAGTCAATAGAAATATGCAATAAAATATACAATATACTCCAGTGAAAATCAATTTGGAAGATTAATTAATTGATTTGACACTGAAACCAGTTTTATGGAGTCTATTAGCCATTGCAGATGAAAGAAAATTATTTTGGGTAGACAAAAAAGAAGGAAGAAATTGAAGAAGGAGAAAAGTAGGATGAGGTGGAGGTGGGATAAGGGAGGGGAAGAACAAGCTTAAGTCACATACTATTATAATGAAATAGTATTGGTATGTGGTTTTCCAAAGAAAGTTATACCTTCTGGCTTTGTGACAAGAAACTCAGGGAAAAAAATTTATTATAACATTTAAATACTAAGAAAGAATTAAATGTCTTACATTTTGTGATAAAGAGGTGATAAGGAGGGGTGTTGGGGATTAAATCGTGTCCCCCACAACAGGCATGTCAGGTCCCAACCCTTGATCCTGTAGGTGTGAACTCATTTGTGAATAAGACTTTTGAAGATGTTATTATTTAAGGTCAGTTTAAACTGAATGAGGATGGGCCTTGAAACTGTATAGCTGAAGTCCCTATAAACAAAGGAAATTGGATACAGAGAGGAAATCATAGGGACAGTCAGAAGCTGGAAGTCCATGGAACCCAAAAGAGAAAAAAAGTCAAAGAACAAGGACCACCTACAACCAGCCCCAGAATGCCACAGTCTTTGGGACAAAAGCAATGCATTGCTGATGCCTTGATTTTGGACTTCCCCTAGCCTCTAAAACTGTGAACCAGTAAGCTCCCATTGTTTGAGCTAACCCAATATATGGTATTTGTTTTAGCAACTAGGAAACTAAAACAAGGGGAAACAAAATACAAACTAATTTTACTCTTCTCTAAACCAATCAAAAGCTTTACTATTATATAAAGATAAAAAATTCAATCTCCAATAAAATCTTAACGGTTATGAATATCTAAGTAACATATTAAATAGCAAACCTGAAAAAATGAAATTATGGAAGACAAGAAAAGAATAGATAAAAACAGTCCAATAAGCCTTTACTTACTGAAAACTGATATTAGCAACCCACTATAAAAACTAAACAATGAAAACCAAACTGTAGAAATAATATACTAGAATGATCAAAATACAATAATTGGAAATTAATATCAATATTTAGAAAGTGTATTTTCCTCAAAAAAGAAGGAAAAAAATTTAAATAATACTAATGAAAACACCTATGTGATATACAGAAGCCGAGCTAAAAGTAAAAATAAATCACAATCTGAACTGTAAATATCAATAAAAATGAAAGTATTAAGCATAGTAGAATAATAGTGAGCAATGCATTAAGTAAAATGAATAAATAAGAGGAATTTATAAAGACAAAGGCAGAAATTGATTTAAAAAAAATGAGTAATAGAAAAAAGTAAGAAAAACATGTAACTCGTTCAAATAAATCAACACATAAGACAGTTCCTTAAAATGTTTGATAAAGTATATGAACCTTTATATTACTTAATAAAGAAATAAAAGGAGTAACCCCAAATACACAAATTAAGAAATGACAGAAGGGCTAATCAGAGAGAAAAAACTAATACATGTAAAATGCAAGATAAACTTGAAGAATGTTGTACCTTTTTTGCACAACTTTTCTCAACTCTCTCTATGCAAATACATATAAAATAATGTTTTGGTAGGAAAATACGTTTTAACAAAACTGACCAAAAAAGAGATAATCCAGGCTAACTGATATCCATAAGGAGAAAAAAGGAGACTAGTTGTATAAGGGGTTTCTTCTACAGAGACATGAATCTAAGAAAATGACTTCATTGCTATTAAAATTTCCACAGAATTCAAATCATGAATAAAATTTCCAAATTATTTTTTGAAATTGATATTGATATCCAAAATTGACAAAGATAAAATGAAAGAGAGAACAGTCTTGATTATGAATATTAATGCAAAAATCCTTAGGAAAAAAGCACAGAATCCAATAGAAATTAATGCCACATGATAAGTAGAGTTAATTACAAACCCCTCCTCCCAGAGATGGACTTCTGAATCATTATCAGAAAAATCTATTAATGTAACTAATCACGTTAACAGTTTTAAGGAACACACTTATATGACCAAAGTCATAGATGCTCAAAAGAAATTTCAAAACATCAGCATCCATTTTGGCGATAAAAGACATCAATCAAAATAAAAAATTATAGTTCCTTCTTAAAAGAATAAATTTATAAATCTATATTGTCTCATACCTATCATCTAACCCAATGTGAACATGCTGGAAATAGTCCCACTATGGAAAGACAAAAAGTAAAACAATATTCTGTTGGATTGCAAGTTCAGTTTTAAAAATTTTCAAAAATAAGATTAATAATATCACTATTTGCAGATGGTAGTGAGGCACATTGTGTAATGTATGTACCTGGAAAAAAGGGAATCTTCAAATAAAAAATACTGAAATCAAATAATGAATTAAAAAATTGATGGGATATAAAATTTATATATTAATCACTTATACCCATTTATATGAAGAACTAGTTAAAATTTAAGAGAAACAGAATTTAAAATAGCATAAAAACTTATAATATGTCCTGTAATAACCAAAAGATATAGAATATTTGTAGGGATTTAAATAAAATTCACTTGAAAATACAAAAATTAAGTGGAAGATATTAAAAATGTATAATTAGAAAGACTTAACATGATAAATATGTCAATTCCATATACTAAATTTAAAGATAAAATATCAATTCATAAAATTACTTAAAATCAGGAAATAATTTATACACTCAGAAGATGATGATGTTTTTGTAACTATGACTTAAAATACAGAAGACATAAGAGAATATCATCAATTAGATTATATTATTTTTCCCTATAAAAGCATATATTTGAAAAACCAAAGAAATATAAAAAAGAAATAGTAAAAATGTATATAACATAGAGAATAAGGACTAATCTTTCTAAAATATAAAGATCTGACAGAAAGTGAAATGAAAAAGTATAACTCCAAGAAAAATAATCGGTAAGTGAAATATACTGAGAATTCACAGAAAAAGCAAAACAAATGTCCCTTAAATATATGAAAACATATCCAACCCCACTGAAGATATATGCAAATTAAAACCACAATGGCAAGTCATTTTTAATCTTTCAAACTAATAAATATTCAATAGTTGACAGTACACTTCATTGAAACTGGTGTTAACACATATTGCTGATGCAAAAGCAAAATAAAATAATAAAATACTGTGTTGTTTGAAATTTCACCCTTTGCCCCCAAATCCCATTTCTATAAAAAATACTCATGCACTTATAAAATAAAGCATGTAGTTGATTTGTGCTTTGGAGCATTGTTTGTGATAGCAAAATGTTGGAAATAATATCAAATTCCATCTGTGGGCTACTTATGAAAAAATGATATACCCAGAAAATTGATATGCAGCTTTAGAAAATATTGAGCAATCTCCATGTAGGAGAGTCTTTATGCCATTATGGGAAGATCTCCATAATATGATGTTAGGAGAGATGTTTAAGATGCAGAAACTAAACCAGGAAGTTTGGGAAAGTATAATATATATGTATATTTAATTTATTACTATAAAGAAACAAAGAAACAAGGAAACATAGAAGTGATGCAAGGTGTGTAGCTAACTTGGATAGGATAATTTTATGTAATATCAGTTTATATAATTTTGATTTTAAGTACAGTGAATGTATTACATAAACAGATAAGTTTTCATTATAAGGTGTATAAAACCTAAATAAATAAAACATTTATACATGATCAATAGATAAGATGAAAAATTTACTGAACAATGCTGCCAAGTCTCTTCCAGAATTAGAATAAAATGAAAGTACTCTTACAACAAAAAGAAACATAGCAAAAAAATGGAAAACATGAGTGTAATCATGATATATTTTGGATTCCAAATATGTGAAAATTATGATTACCTGATGGAGAGAAAAGAACAAATGGAGGAGAACCAATCAACGAATAAAAGTTAGATGTAAACATCCTTAGCAGAATGATCACTTGGGGCTACATATTGAAATGGCATAATGAATTTCAAGTAGGATTAATAAATAAGACAAACAATAAGAATGTGTGTGTGTGTGTGTGTGTGTGTGTGTATAAACATTGAAGTAATAGGGAAGAAGGTCTGTTTGAGGTGATGAAAACATTAGGGTATTGTATATTGGTGATGGTAGCACAATATTGCAAATATAATTAATAGTATCAACTGTTTACTTGAAAATGATTGAAATGGGAAATTTTGGGTTGTATATATGTTACTAAAATAAAAAGTTAATTTAAAAAAAAGAGAGTATTTTTGATTACATTTAGATCAAAGAGAACTGTTCACAAAATAAAGAATATGATATAGTAACAGATTTTTAACTATAACAGGAAATTTTAGTTGAGATAGATACAAGTTTTTAAAGATCGGGAGCTGCAATCGAAAATTTTGTCAGTGAAAATATATTGTATAGAGCAGGCTATAAGAAATATAGTGTTGAGCATTTCAAGATCTAAAGATTGCGTTATCTATTTACCATGCCTGGGGTAAAATCACAAAATTTACTCTATCTGAATGAAATTTAAACAGACCAAAGGTTCCAGTGAAAACAGAAAACAAGTGTTACCAAGATAAGTTAATCAGCTATGAACTAGGAAAATATATGCCAAAATTAGAAAAGATGACAGTGATGGTAACAAATTGAGTATCTAAGAAAACACACTTGGAAAAAAAGAATAATTGCCTGTAAATATAATTACAAATAATTTGGAAACACTATTGCTGATTTTGGAAGGAAAATTGCAGTGGGGATAGTAGTTGTTATCAAAATTGATATAGCAAAAATTGTGATTTAAATAAGACAGCTCTGATGATAATTACCATTGCAATAAAGAATACAACAAGAGTTTTAAAAGTAGAATAATAATTTATAATGTTAAAAGCATGATAGAATATAAATTAGTCATTGATATTCATACTTTAAAATATATTAACCAATAGATAAATTAAATTCTACTTAATTAATAAAAATATAAATAAATGTTTCTTGGTCTGATAGTGGGAAGGAATACATCACCACAACCTCTATATTAAAAACCAACCAAACAAACAAGCAATATTGAATGATAAACATTCACAACTTCTGTTTTACATATGTTATAAATATTGATAAGTAAGTAATATACTAGAAACTTAAATATTAAGTATATATATATATAGTGCATATGTATCAAAACCGAAAGATCACTTAAAATTAATTTGATATATATAAGTTAGGTAAAACGAATCTCCTCACTTCAATTGCCCAGAGATATTACCTATCCATTGCATGGAGAATGGTTACAAAGTTCATATATATATTATATATATATGTTAAATGGATAAAAGGAGAGATTTTTGATTTTTTAAATTTTTGAAAAGTAAGCTGAAAGTTATAAAATTTGCCCCCAATTTTAAGGAACTAGCAAGGGATTTTATGGAGCATCAATTTAACAATGATTAGAGAAAAAGAAAATGATTTCATTTTTACACTCTTCCGAATTAAGGCTATTGCTTAGGTGTTGACACTACTTCTAAATGTATACCAAATTATAAGCTACAATCCAAAGAATTAGCTTGACAACTCCTTCTGCCTCATAGCAGAGTATCAAATATAGTAGGGCATGTCACACACAGTCCTGTGGTTGGGATAGGAGCTGGAAACTTGTTTCCCTGTAAAAGATTTATGATATCAATACAGCTGGTATTGATCCCTCCAGATAAAAACAGAATCATCTTCAGAATTATCACAACTGTCCCAACAAATATGGAAAAAAACACAAAAAAACTAGAAGTTAGAAGTTATGACAAGCATGACTTAAAAATTTTTGTCTCTAACCATGTTCTTCACTCCAAATTGTATGGGAAAAGCTTTTTCTATAAAATGAAGCATCTTCATATTTTAATTTAAAGACCTGGTATACAGTTGAGATATGTATTTATCAACTGTGTAATCTTATACAATTTATTCACATTTTTAAATCCTCTGCTTGTCCAATTTTTAACAAGGATAATATATTGAATTTTTCTAAAATACTTTCATCTCTTTATTATTGAAATTGTATGTATAAATAAATGAAGAGGAAAAGGGAGAAAATCATTTATAAGGCATTTTGACAAATTTAAATTATATTTTAAAATTTTATGGTTTTATTTTTTTTTCAGCATTAACATTTGCAAATTAGGAGATGCATTATTTTATCTGCTTGGATTTTTGCAGAGTACCAAATTATAGAGTACTCACAAAGAAGCTTACTCATAGTTCCACCCTATTTATGACCCAGAACATTACAACAGCTTGTGCAGCATAAAAGGGCAAAAAAGGATAAACATCCTTTACAATTATGTAACAATAAATGGACCATAGCTGATAAGCATTGTGATGGGATGTGTCTTGAGAGAATTTATTTAGTCAGTTAGTCATTTAAGAGGATTAATACAGGGTAAATTCCTTGGGCATATGGAGAGCATGTGTTCAAGGACTCCCTGCAGCATTGAGATGACACATTATTATAAAATATAGTGTACCATCTCTGCTACTATGGTGATTCTTATGAGAAAAGTAAATCTATGTTTTTTATACACTCAAATTTCCTGGGAATAAAACAGTGTAACAAAAACTGTGGTGAGTGTCTGAATATAATTTTTTGACTGTGAAAAGTAGTGAATTAGGTTGAAATTTGATTGAGAATAGTATCAAATATATAAAGAAATTTACTTTTTTCCTTTTACTTACTACACATCCCATATTTTTTGGTGTCAATTGTTTTCTTAATTTTAAACCTAACAGTCTTATTGAAAACCCAAAATAGATGTTTTCTTTTTCATATTGGAAATTCAAAATAAATATCCAAGACTAAGTATATTAACTTTTTCTGTCAAGAATATTTACTGGCTACAACAGCCAAGCCTCATGCTGGGTACTGGTATCACATTATTTTTGCAAGAAGACATTTTCTTTTCTTAACATGCAGATATTTAACTAATATAATAAATCCATATCAATTGATTCCATAGACCAATATTATTTCCTTAAAAGAAATGGTTTCAGAAGCACAATTGAAATTCCCCATGTACCTTTACACTAACTAGGAACAATGGAAGAAAAAAGAGACCATGTCTGCACATCACATCTTAGGGAATTCTGCTGTTTTAAAAACGGTAAACAGACAAGTAAGAAAATAAAAAAGAATTTGTGAAAACAGATGTATCTTCAATTCTATTTCACCTGTTTGGCAGTAAAGTTCAAAGAGTAATATTACACATTTGTAATATTGTACATTAGTATACAGATAGTGCTGTGATGGTGCCAGCTAGTTTGAGCTGTTTAAATCTTTGAGCATTTTATGTCCAAAACCATACATTTATCTTTGCTTTTTATGCATTTGCATTTTAGCACCTGTATTTAAATTATTGTATGTTCTTTAAGTTAAGTTAAAGAAAAAGACAATAAGTAGTTGAAACTCATTACTTCCTAATTCTTTACTAAATTTTACTATTGCCTCTGGCCACATGGTTATTTATATCCATTTTTTATTTGGTTGAAATACTATTTAATTATGTGCTGTTACTCCTCTCTTCTTAACTCTGCATTCAGTGGTGTGATGTTAGCATCTTGAAAGAGCCATGTAAGAGTATTTATTTATACCATGAAAATTGTGCTAGAAATCAGGATCTATATTGTTCCATTAATTTTTTAGATTGAAGAAAGTGATGGAAAAAGTTGAAGGTGTTATGTTAGTACCTACAACACTATGGCTAGCAAAATCTTTTGAGATAATATTCTTCCAGTATTGGAAAACTATTATCTGTTTAAGCAAAGAAGTTGTTCACATCTCCATCAATCTAGTGAAATTCCAAAATAAGTCATTTTTGTTTCATCTTAATCACTAATTTAACCAAAATTATCAATCAAATTTTCTGTCAAAACTACTCTTACCAGTAAGCTGTGGCCATAGATACAAGAATTAGGTAAAATACTTTAAAAGTCTTTTAGTGAGTCTTGATTAGCTACTGTAAATTAGCTACAGAATTTACCATAAGGAGATTTACAAATTTTATTGTAATTTTCAAATTCTGTGCCACATATCTTTTATAGCAATAAAATTTATAATAAACATAAATATGTACATATACACATAATTTTATTTTTGAGATCTGGCTGTTAAACATGTACCAACACATCACTGTCAAAAAATATGATATAAAGTAGAGAAATACAACACTGTTAAGGAAGGGAGAAATAGAAAATGGACAAAAAGAAACAGGAGAGAAAACTGTCCTAGACAACTCTTATGTAGCATAAAATGTGATTGAAGCATTCAACTTTTATGATCTTGAAAAGGTATATGGAAATCTACTCAAAAACTTGAAAGATTTGTAATAGTAGTCAAAAACACTGTCATTGGCCATTCAAACCATTTTGGATTGTACTTGTTTCATAAAGACACCAAAAGATATTTTTAACCCTGCCTATTTCTCAAAATTGTTGATACATAATTTTATTCGATCTTGCGTTCTTCAATTATCAGTGATTAGACTAATAAAGTTGTGGATTTTTGTTGTAAAAAGGTAATGTATTTTATTCAAATAAAATATTATTAAATCTTACATAAGATGCCACCAATGTTTGCATCTACAACATTATTTCCTTTTATGTAAAGTAATTCCTAAGGTGTTACCAAAGAAACTGAAAGTTTATAAGAAACTATTTTTCTCCACTGGCCAACTGAACAATATATTCAGAAAGCAAAATATATTGCTTTTTAACTTTGAGCGAAAATATGTTCAATTCTATTTCTAAAAATGTATCACACTAGAAACTGTGGATGACCTTCATTATTAAAATAAATGAAATTTTGTACACGCATTTCAAAAATCTTGGTTAATGTACAAAAGGGAAGATTTTCAGATGTTACAAATAAAGTGAGAGCAGTATCCCTGGAAAGCCAATGAATGCCAAATCTTTGAGACTTTGATCTAACCTGGGAATTATCCAGAGCGAAGACCATATGGGAAGTCTCTACATAATGTCTAGTGTAAGGATGAAACGGAGGTATACTCAGTGCATCAAGGAGACAACAACAAAATTTGTCCATCTCAAACCTGATGCTGGTTGGAGGGGGAGGAAATTTCCCTTGAGGATTTGTAATCACAAATCAATCTTCTTGGGTCTTTGTGCTCTAGATTCATACTTCTTATATAGCACAAATAAAGATTCTCAAGTGGAAAACTTATTTTAAAGTATTCTAAAATACTTTTCATAACTCTGCGTACTGGGCCAATTAAAACTCAAATGCCCTCTGGAAGAATGAAGTTTTAGTTCAGGACTCAAAAATTAGCATAGATAAAGTTCAAAAGAAAATAAGAAGATAAGTTAAAAATACCCTGGCATTATTAGACACATTTATGGAATTATTGCTTTGATAGATATATATTTCTTTAGAAAAAAATTATATTTTGAAAGATAAATAGTATTTTCATGAAACATAAAGCATTAAAGAACAATCAGCAGATATAGGAAAAACAGGAATTCTATAAATAAAAATTAGATAATTTAACACGGTATGGTTGATTTAAACAGCACATTAGACTGAGCTGAGGACAGAATTAGAGAATTTTAAAAGAAAACTGAAGTACAAAGGTGGTATCCACAAAGACAAAAAGATGGACAATATGAATTAAGATTGTATTAGGAGAAATGGAACATATTTCTAGTCCAAGTTCCACAAGAATAATAGAAGAAAAACATAGAAATAATTAAGAAGATTAAGGAAGACTCTTTTTCATAATAGTTTGAAGAAATCATTCAGCCATCCAGGGATCCCTACTATGACAAACTTAAAAAAAAAAAAAATCACATCTAGACCAGTGAATTTCAATCAGGTGTTTTGGTTGCACAACCGGTGGGGAGGAGGTTGCTACTGGTATTAATCAGGTAGAGGTCAGGAATGCTGTTAAATATCCTACAATACTTAGGACAGCCTGCCACAAAAAAGAATTAGTTGTCCATAAAAAAAAAAAAATTAGCCCACCATAAAAAACAAAAGTGCTTCTGTTAGGAAACGTGGATCTAGACACTTCATAATTAGCTTCAGAAGAGTTCAATAACAGATTTAAAAATATCAACAAGTTATAGAAGCTTTATTCATAGTTGCCAAAAATTGGAAGGAGCCAAATTCCCATCAATAGGTGAATAAATAAACAAACTGTGGTACATGCACTGGAATATTTTTTAGTGATGAAAAAAAAAAAAATCAGCTAAGAGCTACAAAAAGACATGAAGAAAACTTAAATGTGTATTGTTAAATGAAAAAAGCCAGTCTGAAAGAGCCACATACTGCACGATAACAACTATATAAAATTCTGGAAAATAAAAACTATATAGACAATAAAAGAACAGTGGTTGCCAGGGTTTTGTTTTTTTTTTTTCTTTTGAGGGGAGGCATTGGAAGGGAAAGAGGAATAAGTGGAGCACAGGGATGTTAAGGGCAGTGAAATTCTTCTGTACGATGGTGTAATGGTGGATGAATGACATTATTATCATCAAAACCTGTAGAACTGTATGAAACAAAAAGTGAAGCCTAGTCTAAGGTACAGCGTTAGTAATAATATACCAATAGTGGTTCACTGAGTTAACAAATGGATCACACTAATGCAAGATTTTAATTTAAAGGAATCTGAATTATGTGGAGAGTGATATATAGGAGCTCACTCTACTTTTTGCTAGTTTCTCTAAGCCTAAAAATGCTTCAAGAAATAAAGTCTATTATTGAAAAAATGCCAACAAAGAAAGAGAGAGAAAGAGGAGGGAAAAATAAATATATCAAAGTATAGTATCAAATTGCTTAAAAGCAGATTCCTTAAGTACAACCATGGACCGTGAGCACATCGAAACAAATATGCACCTTTAAATCATAAAGTAACATTTCATGTCTAGAGAAAAAGTGAATGAAATTGAATTATGAGACAATACCAACTTAAAATTCTGAGGATGATTTAAAGATAATTAGTAGAGAAAATGAATATTTTAACTAAGTTAGTTAATATTCAATCTCATTCAATGTAGATGTTTTTAAAATATACTAAAACTAATAGAAAAGACACAGAACAAATAAATTCCAGTCAAGGAGAGATATGAAAATTAATTTTGAAAAGGAAAAAAAAGATAAAAAATTTGATTTTGATAAGAAAGAAAGAAATAAAATAAAAATTAAAAATGCATAAAGCAGGCAAATATAAAGCAATATTACGATAGAAAAAGACAACTATATCATTAATTACAATAAATATAAATGGAATAATCTTAATTAAAATAAATATTGTGATTAGAGATTTTTAAAATATACCAATACATTGTTGAGAGAATACACTGAGAAAATATATGAATAGGGCATACTGAAGTAGAGAAAACATATAAAGGTTACTCTGAAAAACAGAAACAACAAAAAGTTGTTTTAAGTGTATTTTTATCAAAGTAAATGTTAAAGAAAAAAGCATTATTGTAGATTCAAATATTCTGTGTACATAACCCAAAGTTAAATTCATTGTGAGCATACAAATATTGCTCAAAATATATAGGAAAAATAATTATTTTCACTGCTAGGATGGAGAATTTTGTATGACACCCAACTTCTCACTAAGTAAAACTATATAAAATAGATTTTAATATATGTATGTGGAGGTTTGAGAGATGAAGAGCCTAGAAATAAGTGAGGCTTTTAAGAATGAGGTAGATCTTATCCCTTCATATTTCCCTTTTGTGGCATTTTCTGTACCATCACTTAGAGTATAAAGCCTAAAATGATTGCAGTGACCTGGAATTATCATATGCCTGGTGATGCTTTAAAGGCAAATACAAAATTTAACTTTAGAAGGGCAGAGAGAACTTTAGGTGACAAAATCATGGTGAACAGTGTAAACACTGAAATGTGAGCATTAATTCTGCATGGCTTATGCCTTAAAGTGTATTCCAATTTAAAAGCTGATCAGGGCCTAAGCAACTAAAAAGCAAACAGAAAGCAGCTACCACAATTAAAGAAGCTAAATAGATATTCTATCAATCTCATGGCTCTAGTGAAACAAAAATTGTAGTTGAAGTCCCACCAAAAAGGAAGAGTCCTGGTTTAATACAACAGTTAACAAAAACAAAAATCAAGTTTCTTTAATCTGAAACTTTAAAGTCTGTACCCAAGAATGAGAAGAGAATGTGAGTGAAATGACCTTCAAAATGTGAGAAGAACTTCAAACAATCTCAATCCTTGTTTGCATCTGGTTGGTCTAACTGCTTGTCAAATGAAAATTATAAACATCCCCGAGAAGGCAAGAAAATTAAGAGCTTGTAAAATGTTTAATATTAAATATTCAGCATTCAACTAAACAATATAACAGACATTGTAGGATAAACAACTAAAAGATGAAACAATCAACAGAATAAAAAAGACAAATAGAAATCATCAAAAAGGTAATGTACATATTGGAGTGATTAGATATGAACTTTAGAAAAACTGTGATTAATATGATTAAGAAAGTATATACTAATTCAAAAATATACCAAAGAAGTATAAGCTATAAGAAGATTTAAGGGGTATTCACAGAAGATGATGGCAGCGTATCTTTTTCAATCACTTCAAATCTTCACATAAATAATGATAGCAAAACAATAAAGACAAAGTCAATATTTACAACAAAACTAGGTGGCAAGATGTTCCCACAGATCCAAAATAAAAGGAGATGGGGACAAATGATAGAGAGATAGGAGGTCTGCATAGCCTCCACATCTATGCAAAAGAAAGAAAAACCAATGGAGTGGAATGTGACAGATTTCAAAACCTCATAACACTTAGGAGGTATTCAGTGGAAAGTATTTCTGGTTGATTTTAAAAAGTGAAACTAAAACAGAGAGAGGATTGCCTTTTTCTAATACTGGATGACCCAAAGGGTCCTGTAGAAAGGTCTGAAAGTGTTGAAGCAGTTTAGAACATATAAACTCTTGCAACTGTAAGGGGCCTTTCCAGGACAAGACCCACAATGAAGACAAACTGCTGAAGGGAGAATAGAAACAGAGCAAGATAGGGACATTATTGATGAGATGAAAGAGAATAAGAAAGATGGAGAGAAAAAGAAAAGGTGAGAAAGAGAGAATGAATAGACCATTGTGAGAGCAGAGGAAAGAGAGAACAGAGTCAGGAAGTTTGAGTAAACAAGGCACCGTATATATATATTTTTTTACAATATATTTAAAACTTCAGAATTGGGAACTGGAATTCAGGAAAACTAACTCATAAAAGTGAACAACAGAAACATAAGCTCAAATTTAAAAATATATAACAAGGTGAAAAAGTAATAAAGAATAGCATTCGTACAAACAATAAAAACAGGCCAAAAACATGTTCACAAAATAGTTCACAAGTTGAAATATATTGCAAAACCAGCTAAAGCCTATGAATAAAATGAAATATGTGAAAAAAAAAAACACAGACTGAAATTAGAAAAATTCATAAATGAAGGTCAAACCTCAATAAAGACCCACAAATTAAAGAGAAAAAGCATTTCAGAAATTAAGGTTAAAATAAAAGGACAATGAAAGTGGATAACACAACTTCAGTGCACACATTCTTCTTAAGTGCACATGGATCATTATCCAGGATAGGGTCACAAAACAAGTTTCAATAAATTTAAAAAGATTGAAATTATACAGAGCATCTTCTCTGACCATAATGAAATGAAACTGAAAATCAATAGCAGCTGGAGAACTGGAAAATCTACAAATATATGGAAGTTAAATAATAGACTCTTAAACAATCACTGGGTAAAAGATGAAATTGTAAGTGTAATCAGTAAACATCTTAAGAGTAAATAAAATTAGAACACAACATAGCAAAAATTTAGGATGCAACAAAGACAGTCCTGAGGGAATTATTTATAACCCTCAATGCTTACATTAAAAAAGAAGAAAGATGGAGTCAAATGATGTTAAGTACCTTTTGTCTAGTTTCTTTTACTTAGTACATTACCTTTTTTGAACCTTAATGGAAGATTATTAATATATTACTCAACACTACTGTCCATATTTTGCTTTGGTTGTATTTTTGCCTAATATTAACATCTTGTAAAATTAACATGTTTGTTAAGTTTTAAAGAAAAACAGTCTTAGATATGCAATATCTATACCAAATATAAATACAAACAAATTAGAAAGTCAGAAACAGAATAGCAGCTATGTATGGCAGGGGAACCATAGAGAGATTAAGAGATGATTATTAAGTGGTAGAGCTTTTTTGTTTCTCTGTTGTTTGTTTTATTATTGTTATTACTGTAATAATGAAAATAATTTAATAATGATTAAAGTGATGAATACACAGCAATGTGATTATACCGAAAAAAAAAAGTAGAAGAAAGAGCTGAAATCTAAGGCTTAACTGCACACCTGGAAGAACTAGAAAAAGAACAGCAAACTATTCTGAAAGCAAAAGGAAGAAAGAAATAATAAAGATTAGAGCAGAAATAAATAGAATTGAGCATAAAAACAATAAAGAGAATTAACAAAACCAAAAGCTCATTCTTTGAAAAGGTCAATGAAATTGATAAACTCTTAGCTAGACTGACTAAGAAAAAAACAGAGAAGCAGCAAATAAATAAAATCAGAAATGAGAGGGGAGACATTACTACTGACATCAGGGAAATAAAAAGGTTCATAAGAGGATACTATGAACAGATGTGTGTAAACAAATTAGATATCTTGGATGAAGTGAACAAATCCTTATAAACAAATCAAAAACCTACCTTGATCCTGTAAGAAATAGAAGACATCAACAGACAAATTACAGGCAAAGAGATTGAATCTGTCATCAAAAACCTCCCAGCAAAGAAAAACCCAGGACAAGATTGCTTCACAGGTGAATTCTACCAGTCATTTCAAGAAGAATTAATACCAATCCTGCTCAACTCTTACAAAAAATTGAAGAAGAGGAAACACTACCTAACTAATTCTATGAAGCCAACATAACCCTAATATCAAAACCAGGAAAAGATACTACAAGAAAAGGAAAATACAGATAAATTTATCTTATGGATATAAATGCAGGAGCCCTCAAAGAATAGTTGCAGGGAAACTGATATGGCTCATGAAATTGGGCTCCCATCTCCCATATGGGAGGCCCTGGGTTCGATTCCCAGGACCTCCTAGTGAAGGCAAGCTAGCCTGTGCCGTGGAGAGCTGGCACAGCAAGATGACACAACAAAGCAAGACACAAAGGAGAGACAGTGAGAGATACAGCACACCAGGGAGATGAGGTGTCTCGGGCGATTGAGTGCCTCTCTCCCACATTGGAGGTCCTGGAATCAGTTCCTGGTGCTTCCCAAAGAAAAAAGCAGAGACAGAAAGCACATGGCAAATGGACACAGAGAGCAGAAAGCAAGCAATAAACAATGGGGGCAGGGGGGAGATAAGTAAAGAAAAAGTAAATAAACCTTAAAAAAAATTAGTTGCAAACAAAAGCCAATAGGACATCAAAAGAATTATACACCATAACCAAGTGGCTTTTTTCCCAGGTATGTAAGGGTGGTTCAACATAAGTAAACCAATTAATGTAATACATCATATCAACAAAATGAATGGAAAAATATGTTACCTTGACTGATGCATTTGACAAAATTCAGCAAACTTTCCTGATAAAAACACTTAGAAAAATAAGAATAGAAAGAAACTTCCTCAACATGATAAAAGGTATATTTGGAAACCCCACATCTAATGTAATACTCAAAGTTGAAAAACTGAAAGCTTTCCCTCTAAGATCTGGAACAAGAAAAGTATGCCCATTGTCTCCAGTGTTATTTAAAAGAGTACTGGAAGTTCTTGCAATTAGGCAATTAAAATAACTAAAAGGCATCTGAATTGGAGGGGAAGAAACAAAATTTTCACTATTTGCAGATGATGGGATCCTAAATTTAAAAATCCTGAAAAACCTACAACAAAGATATTAGAGATAATAAACAAATTTAGCACATTGACAGGGTGCAACACTCAAAAATCAGTAGTGTTTCTATACACTAGTAATGCACAATGTGAGGAGGAAATCAAGAAAAAAATTCCATTTATAATAGCAACTAAAGTAATAAAATATTTAGGAATAAATTTAACCAAGGTTGTAAAAGATTCACATGCAGAAATCTATAAAACATTGCTTAAAGAAATCAAAGAAGACCTAAATAAATAGAAGGACGTTCCATGTTCATAGAATGAAAGACTAAATATTGTTAAAATGTCAATTCTACCCAAAATGATTTATAGATTCAACACAATCCCAATTAAAATTCCAGCAGCGTAACTTGCAGAATTGGAAAAGCCAATTATCAAATTCATCTGGAAGGATAAGGGGCCCTAAATACACAAAAACATGAAAAACTTGAAAAAGAAGAACAAAGTTGAAGGACTCATACATCCAGACTTTAAAGCATATTATAAAGCTACAGTTGTCGAAACAGCATGGCATTGTTACAAAGATAGATATATCAACCAATGGAACAAAATTGAGAGTTCAGAAATACACCCTCACAACTAAGGTCAATTGATTTTTGACAAGGCTGCCAAGTCCACACAATTGGGATAGAATAGGCTTTACAACAAATGATGCTGAGAATATTGGATACCCATAAGCTAAAGAATGAAAGAGGACCCCTATCTCACACCATATACAAAAATTAACTCAAAATGCATCAAAGACCTAAATATAAGAACCAAAATTGCAAAACTCCTAGAAAAAAATGTAAGGAAGCATCTTCAGATCTTGTGTTAAGCAATAGTTTCTTGGACTTTACACCCAGAACAACCAGGCATCTAACCAGAATAATTGAAAGCAGGGATTTGAACAGACATCTGTGCACCAATGTTTAGAGTGGCGTTATTTACAAATGCCAAATGATGGAAGCAACACAAGTGTCCATCAACCGATGAATGGATAAACTAAGTGTGGTATATGCATACAGTGGAATATTATTCAGCTGTTAAAAAGTTTGAAGTCCTGATGCATGTGACAATGTGGAAGAATCTTGAGGACATCATGCTGAGTGAAATAAGTCAGGCACAAAAGGAAAAATATCGCATGAGCTCACTGATATGAACTAATTATAATAAGCAAACTCAGAGACAGAAATTAAAAAAAGGTTACCAGGAGATAGATTGAAGTATACAATGGGGATGTGATGCTTAATTTGTACAGAATTTACATTTAGTTTGATTTTAAATGTTTGGAAATGAATAGTGTTGATGGTAGCACATTATTGGGAGTGTTATTAACAGCTGAGCTATGTATATGAATGTGGTGGAACGGGGAAGTTTTGGGTCATGAATGTTGCTAGAATGAAAGAAGATAAAACACTGGACTGTATAACACAGTGAATCCTCTTGTGGATTATGGACTGGCATTAATAGTAAAATGTAAGCATATTCTTTAATGAATTATAACAAATATATGCACTATGACAAGATATTAAAAATGGGGTGGTATATGGGAAAAACATTAAAATAAACTATGGATTATTGTTAATAGTAATATTTCAATATTCTTTCATCAGTTGTATCAAAAGTATCGCACTAATGCAAACTGTCAACAATAAGGGAATATATAGGACCATTGTAATTTTTAAATGAATTTCTGTAAACCTATATCTTCTTTAGTTAAAAATAATAATTTAAAAACATGCTCCATTAAAGAAATAGAAATGAAGCACTACATATTGCATTATTCCAGTTATATAAAATGTAAATATAAATAAATCTATAGAGATAAAAATAAATTGGTGGTTATTTAGTGTTGGGAAAGGATAGAGAGATTGAGTGGAGATGACTATGGGGTATGGATTTTTGTTTGAAGAATGAAAATGTTCTAAAATTGATTGAAGTGATGAATGCACAACCCTTTTATTATACTAAAAGCCATTGATTGTACACTTTAGATGGTTTGTATGGCATGTGAATATATCTCAGTAAAACTGCTTGAAAAAATATAGAGGCAATTAGAGAGAACCAGAGTTGGGATGGGGTACATGGTGCTCTTTTAAACAAGCTATTCATTGTATTCCTTACTGATAAGTTGTTGTTTGAGCAAAAACCTGATGGACATTAGGACATAGGTTATGTGGATATGTAGGGCAAGAATTTTCCAGATAGGGAAAAGAGCAGATGCAATGGCTCTGTGATAGGTGTTGCTGAAATATTTGAGAAACTGCAAAAAACCCCAGTGTGGCTAGTTGAGAGGGACAGAGTGATACAGGAGAAATAAATAAGAGAAGTAAGGAAGTCCAGGTAGAAAAGGGCCTTGCAGTCCTCTGTGAAAATTTTGACATTTAATCCAATTATAATAGGGAGGTATTTCAGGGTTTTGAGCAGAAGAGTGACATCATTTGACTTAAACGGATCACTCTGGCTGCTATTTGGTAATTGACTGTAAGGATTAAGTACAGAATTAATGAGATAATATTATGTAAAGTGCCTGATACATAAAAGATGTTTAATAAATTTTAGCTATTAGGAAGGTACTGATTCCTTAGTACAAAGGAGGCTGTGACCTCTTTGTTTGTTTTATTTGCTTTTTGTATTCAGCCAATACAGATGCATTAAATCAATTAGCAAATATTTATGGAGCATGACTGTACTAGTACTGAGGAATATAAGTTGACTTAAAAAAGATAAGACCCCTGGTAAGGGAAATAATAATAAATAAACAAGAGACATATTAGATAGAAACAAATACTTAAATTGAAAAACAACAGCAAGAAAACACCTAATAGTGATATGGTAGTTCTTGAAGGGTTACTTTAAATTAAAAAAAAAAAAAATTAAGAACAGTAAAAAAGCAAGTATGACCTCATTTATGTAAAGATGTATTTATTTGTCTGTTATCTGGCTAGACTCTACTGTCTACAAACAATGTAAAAAATTTTCCTTCTTTTATCCCCTATGATATAGCTATTAAAATGATGAGATATTTTGCTTTCATCCTACTAAAATAGATGTGTGTGTATATGTATATAACTTGCATGAGTATATTTGTATGTACATAAATGCACACATATATGCCAGGCATATACATGCATATATATGTGTGTGTATGGGTATGTCATATATATGCATACCACATACACATACATCTTATTTGAATAAGAGAGGAGTCTGGTTGCTTATCTGGACTTCTGATGATAAGAAGGAATTTTGGATGACTTTTTGTACTTTTTCTGTATTTTTTATACTTTTATGTATTATTTTTATATTTAAATATAATAAGAATATAATATTTTCCTTAAAAGAGTAAAACTTTATTAAAAATTAAAAATACAACAAAAATACCAAAGTGTAGAGATGAAGGAAAACTTGGAAACATCATAATGAAGAATACATTGTCAAAAACACAGTTAGGATTGTGGGAAGATGGTGATGGACTAACAGGCAGACCTCAATGCTTTCACACAAAAAAATGTCAAAAGAGTCAAAAGCTGTCTGAGGGACCTGCTTTGGGGTAAGCAGAACTGGACCGTGCTAAACAACACCCAGGAGGGTGAGGCACAGAGAGATGAAGAAGCTGAAACAATAAACATGAGTTACTAAGCCCCTACAGCAGCGAGGAAGGGCTCCCCTCTCCACCACAAGACATTAAGCTGGGGTAAAACCCCTGGCTCACTGAAGCCTACTGAGATGGGAACAGATATCTTCCTCCCTGTCAGCTGTTTCAAGGGAAAAGGGAGATTTTCTTCAATGAATTCAGCCAGCAGAGTCTGCTTTGAATCTCAGCTCTGGAGGAATACTGAAACACCTCTGTGGAAAGGTGTGCTGACAAGCACCAGCTGCTGACTGGTCTGTAAATTGCATGGACAAAAACCATTTATGGTACTCTCTGTATCCTACCCTGGGAGAAAATATGCACCCCATTAGTGAGTCCCTGGCCCGATTTTTATAACTTAAGCCAGGCAATTTTAAAGACTGAGAATAAGTTAAACCAAATACCAAAGAAGAGCTGTAGGGGAAAAAGTAAGCAAGAGAGAGAAATTGGCCATCAGAGGAATTCACCAATTCAGATGCCAAGACATCAACAAAAAGTTATAAGCCATACTAGGAAACAGGAAGAGATGACCCAGCCAAAGGAACTAACCAGATATCCTGCAAATATACAGAATTTAAGATAGTTAATAAGTGATAATCACACAATTCTCCTGAATCACTTCAAAAAATTTAAAGAAAATATGACTAAAGAAATAAAGGATATCAGGAAGACACTGGGTGAGCATAAAGAACAATTTGAAAGCCTACAAAGAAAAATAAAAGACATTATGGGAATGAAAGACATGATGGATGAGGTTTAAAGTACATTAGAGGCATGTAAGAACATATTTGAATTGCTCGAAGACAGAATTAGTGATTTCAAAGAAAGAACATCTGAACTGGAAAAGACAAGAGAACAGAAAGAGAAGAGAATGTAAAAAATGGAGCAGAGTCACAGGGAATTAAAAGACAATGTGAAATGCACAAACATTTGCATTGTCATTGTCCCAGAAGGAAAAGAGATTGATAAGGGGCAGAAAGAATATTTGAGGAAATAATGAATGAAAATTTCCCAGACCTTAAGAAAGACATAAATATGAACATCCAAGAAGGACAACAGATGCCAAACAGAATAAATCTGAATAGACCTACCCTGAGACATCTACTATTCAGAATGACAAATATGAGAGATAAAAAAAAGGATTCTGAAAGCAGCAAGAAAATAGAAAAGCATCACATACAAGGGAAAATTGATAAGATTAAGCACCGACCTCTCATCAGAAACCATGGAGATGAGAAGAAAGTGGTATGATATATTTAAGGTACTGAAAGAGAAAAACTGCCAGCCAAAAATTCTGTATCTGGCAAACCTGTCCTTCAGAGTCTTCACAGACAAACAAAAACTGTTAGAAAATGTTACCAAAACACCAGAATTACAAGAGACATTAAAGGCAGTGCTGCAGCCTGAAAGGAATAAAACAAGGGTGAGACATTTGCAGAAGAGTTTAGAAATAAAGGCTATTAGGAAGGGTAAACTAAAGGATAAGAAGCAGACAATAGAACAATATGACAACAGAGAGCCAAAAGACAAAATGGATGAAGTAAGTAATGCCTTTACAGTAATAACACTGAATGTTAATTTACTGAATTCCCCAATAAAAAGATAGAGACTGATTAAATGGATAAAAAAACATATGAGCACTGTATATGTTGTCTACAAGAGACTTGCTTCAGAAATAAGGACACAACCAGGATAAAAGTAAAAGGTTGGAAAATGATAATCCATGCAAATAGTAACCAAAAAAGAGCTGGAGTGGCGATACTAATATTGTACAAAATAGATTTCAGTTGTAAAACTGTGATAAAGGATGAAGAAGGTCATTACATATTAATAAAAGGGGCAATATGCCAAGAAGAAATAACTATACTAAATATTTATGCAACTAACCTGAGTGCCTCAAGATACATGAAGCACACACTGACAAAACTGAAAGTGGGAATGTAGAATGGGACAGCCACTGTGGAGGTCTGTTTGACAGTTCCTGAGGAAGTTGAATTTAGACTTGCCATGTGATCTGGTAATACCATTACTAGTTGTATACCCAGAAGAACTGACAGCAGTGACATGAACAGACATCTGCACACTGATGTTCATAGCAGCATTATTCACAATAGCCAAAAACTGGAAACAACCCAGGTGTCTGTCAACTGATGAATAGATAAACAAATTGTGGTGTATACACATGATGGAATATTTTGCAGTGTTAAGAAGAAATGAAGTCATGAGGCATATGACAGCATGGATGAACCCGGAGGACATTATAGTGAATGAAGCAAGCGAGATACAAAGGACAAATACTGTATGATGGCACTATTATGAACTAAATATATTTTGTAATCTCATGCAGTTAAATAGAATATAGGCCACCAGAAAATAGAAAGAGGGTAAAGAAAGGAAAGCTAAAGGTTAATTTGTGCATAATTGATAAAAAAGGTTGTTTGTAAATCTTTGGAAATGCATAGAATTGGTTAAAGCATATCATGATGTTTATAACTAGCATTTCTACTGTAGGAGTAGGACAATGGTTGAAAGGGAAAGACTAAGGTCATGCATATTACTAGAAGGAAAGCTGAAACTGTAACATGGGACTTTACAAAATAGCAAAACCTCAAAAAAAAATACACTGTAAGTGTTGACATTTATAGACTTGTGAAAAGCAGAGTTAATAAAAATGAAGATTCTATATTATGTCTTTGTACCTTACCCAAAAACTAAGTAACATGTTAAGTCATTACTTCTAATTCAAGCAACATTAAATTTATGAGTTAATTTAATAATATACAACACTGGTTTTGGTAATAATCCTTAATTTCCTGGGTTTTGTTTAAACAATTACAAAAAAAAATAAAGTCAGTAGAAAAACATTATCTATTATTGAAAACTCACCTAAAGTGAATGAAATATCTCTAGATCTTACAAGAAAGTTTTGAAAGTTAATACAAGGTAATTTTTTCCATCAATTTTATTTCATTACCACTGCAATAAAGAAGTATGTTGCCACCACCTTCAGCACTACTTTCCACAAAAGCTAGGAATGATTTTGACAACTGAAGGGCTCCACTTTGAAGTTAATTTTCTCTTAATTTTATAGATTCTTAATGTAAAAGCCACTGTTATTGAATCGAGGCCTCTTTATTTTTCCAATATAAATATTTAAAATTATCAATGCCTACTTTAGGTCCATTTTAAGTTTTGGATATATTTTGTTTTACTATGATACAATTCAAAATATTTGTTTTTTATTATGATTTTGTCTTGGAACAAGGTGCTTTTTAGTAATACATTGATTAATTTACAAAGATTTGAATATATTCCAAATACCCTACTCTTACTGATCTTCAATTTATTTCTATTATGGCCAGGGTACTACTTAGCATAAGTTCAATGTATTCCAATATATTCAAATTTGCTTCATGGTCCAGAATATATTATAAATTGATGAATGCTTTACGTGC